>JAYMSR010000523.1:0-13610 GCA_036897825.1 Plantago rigida | reverse complement strand
GTCGATCGGTCGTCTGGGCCGACCGCCCAGACGACCGATACCATAAGGGCCGGTCTTAGTTCCCATGACCAGATTTCAGTGGTCGCTCAGAAGTTGAACTGGAGAGGAAGAAGGCGGTATACATTTTTCATATATTTAAGTGCATTTAATATTTTGCAAAGTTGCAAATTTATGTATGAAGAGTCTGTAGTAAGTAAATCGTGTTGTACAGTGCAACATATATTCCATATGATACATTTAGGGTATAACATTTAAAGCATCTGAAGTCACTACACCATGCGGCACGGTAGATAAAACCAAGTAAATTGATTATGGAACCGAAAATGTCCAGTTGGAAATCTGGGCTTTCTAGTGAACAAGTTCCACCACAATCTGGACATCCTTCAAATTGGCCCACTTGTCGAATCAGGCCTTATGATCATCATTTGGTTAGATGAAAAGCTCGTATACCAAATTTATTCCTTACACCAAATGCAACTTCTTTAAACAAAAATAGAAAAAAGAAACTAGTATAGTTTTTCTTTTTTCCTTAGAAAGGTTTGATTTTACCTTGTGCTATTTGTGAAGATTTCTTCTCTTTAAGAAAATTGAAATAGTAGATGATGGTCTATGTCACTTTTCGTATTTCATTAATGTACCGCCAATAAAATGAACTAAAAAGTTCAATCACCAACTATTTATTTTTAACAGTCCTAACTTTACAATGGTAATACATAAGGTCTGCAATAAAATTGAGATAGGACGTCCGCAAGAGGTTGATCGTTAGATCTTTTACCTTTTTCAAGTTGTTTCTTATTTGGTTGATTTCCTTAAGTGAAGGGTTTCGAGCTTATAGTTTTAAATTGCTTGTATTCAAGCCGATTATTTTTTGTACTAGTTTCATTAACATTAAAAGTAAATGTTCCTAATAAACCATCATTCTATACGGTGGAGGAAGTAGTTTTAATCTATGTCACATATTGTCATATCTCATAATCTTTCCAATTGCATTTATAACGTAAACAAACTAGTTATATTAACCTGATCTTACTAGTTTGATTAGATAGTGTTCAGTTATCGATACAAATTATAGTTAATCCTAAAAAAGTTACAACTCACGGTGTGTATACCATCAAATCATGGTTAGATAATATAAAGGTTTTCAAGCTTATAGTTTTAAAATGCTTGTATTAAAATAAAATATCTCTTGTACTAGTTTCGTTAACATTAAAAGTTAATGTTTCCTATAAACCCTCATCTATACAGTGGAGGAAGTAATTTTAATCTATGTCGCATATTTTCAGATCTCATAATCTTTCCAACCATACATTTTTAACGTAAACGAACTAGTTATATCAACCTGATCTTACTAGTTATGGTTAGACAATGTTTAGTTACCAATGTAAATTATAGTTAATTCTGTAAAAGTAACAATTCACGACGTGTATACATGCAAATCGTGGTTAGATAACATGAAGGGTTAAAAGCCTACAATTAAAGTTCTTGTATTCAAGTCGAATATCTTTTGTACTAGTTTAACATTAACAGTTAATGTTTCCTTATAAACCCTCATTCTATAATGCGGAGGAAGTAGTCTTGACATGTGTCGTATATTGTCAGATCTCATAATATTTCAAACCGTACATTTATAACGTAAACAAACCAGTTATATCAACCTAATCTTACTAGTTTTGGTTATTCGTGTTCGGTTACCGATGCAAACTATAGTTAATTCTGTAAAAGTCACAATTCACGACGTGTATACATGCAAATCGTTGTTAGATAACATGAAGGGTTTAAAGCCTACAATTAAAGTGCTCGCATATTCAAGTCGAATATCTTTTGTACTAGTTTCGTTAACATTAACTGTTAATGTTTTCTTATAAACCCTCATTCTATACTGTGGAGGAACTAGTCTTGATCTATGTCGTATATTGTCATATCTTATAATATTTTCAACCGTACATTTATTTATAACATATATAAACTAGTTATATCAACCTGATCTTACTAGTTCGGTTAGACAGTGTTCGATCACTGATACAAACTATAGTTAATTTCATAAAACTCCGTGAATCACTGCGTGTATACAGACAAATCGTGGTTTGGTTAGATAACATAGCATCCAATGAATCAAGCAAATAAATAAAAATGATACAAAAGGAAAACAAATTAATAAAACAATCTTATTTTTCACCCAAAAAATCAGAGAATGAGGAGAGAACAATTCAATGCTCCTCTCTATAGCTATTGAGAAATGAGAATATTAAAGTAGGCAAACAAGAAAACATCCCAAAAGAAAGAAAAAAAGAGAAAAAACAACAACTATCCTTTAATCTCTTCACTTACATCAGATGCTCTAAGATTTCACCAGCGTTTGATTGCTTGAAAACCCATAAAGCTCAAATACGGTATGAATCGATCGTATGAATTATTCAAGAATTATGAAAAATCTCACAATTTTATGTCACTCTGTTTCTGGGATCTTCATCACACATATAAAGACTCTAATCTTCATTTCGATTGATGGGCCTTTCTCAAATTTGTTGTGTTTCTGTTGATTGGATTGGATTGGATTGAATTGAATTGAATTGGGTACTTATTCAATCGTATTGATTATTGAATTCATGTTTTCTGTTATGTTTGATCTTTGATCTGTATTGTTTGGATGCTGCAAGAAAATGTTTTTATTTAATCGGTGATCTCAGTGAGTGACGACCACTTATTTTTGCACTGTAATTGTTCGATCAATTGACCTGGTTATTTTGTTGGTTCTTAAATTCATGTTCTTGGTTTGGTTGGGTTTAATCTTTAGCGATTTTGCTTTGATTGAGCTGATTTTATGTAGTGATAAATGGCTATCCTGTTGTTTTAGGTTGTTGTGTATTGTTTTCGACTTATTCGTTGAGCTGGGTTTTCAGCATTGAAGTTATGATTTTGTTGGTAAATTGGGAAAGTGAGATAACATGGTTGTGTAAACTGAGTTTATTGAGTTAAGAAATTGGTGCAGTTTATAGCTATGGCGTCAATGGTGGCGAAGGCTTGTAGCAGTACTTCCTGTCAAATGCCGGGTCTGATGGTTCAAGAAAAAGGAAGTAGAAACAAGAGGAAATTCCGGGCTGATCCACCGTTGGTTGATCCAAATAAAATTATACCTTTACCTTCGAATGAATGCTCTAGTTTTGAATTCTCAGCTGAAAAGTTTGAAATTGCCCCGAGTCATGGCCAAACGAATGAATGTGATATATGCTGTGCGAACCAAAGTAGTTCTGATGCTTTAAAGTTGGACCTTGGTTTGTCATGCCCAGTTGGGTCTTCCGAGGCAGGGACGAGCTTGCCCAGAGAAGCGACTGGGGAATCATCCGGAGATGTCCCTGATGCTGATTGGAGTGATTTCACGGAATCGCAGCTAGAGGAACTTGTTTTGTGTAATTTGGACACAATTTTCAGGAGTGCGATTAAAAGGATAATCGCTAGTGGTTACAGTGAAGATGTTGCCACCAAGGCGATTTTGAGGTCTGGTCTTTGGTATGGGTGTAAAGATACTGTTTCTAATATAGTGGACAACACGCTATCTTGTCTTAAGACTGGCCAAGACGTTGATCCATCAAGGGAGCACTGTTTTGAGAATTTGCAACAGATGGAAAAGTATATATTAGCTGAGTTGGTTTGCCTGCTACGAGAGGTTAGACCTTTCTTCAGCACCGGTGATGCAATGTGGTGTTTGTTAATATGTGATATGAATGTGTCTCATGCTTGTGCCATGGATAGTGATACTTCCGGTAGTTTCACAGGGGAAGTTAGTTCAAGTGGGAATCCCTCCATTTCCACAAAACCCCAGTTAATAGTGGAGCCTAAAAGTTCTGGATCTACTGCTTTTGTTCCTTGTAAATCAAATACATCAGTTGCTTGTTCTCACAACCATCCATCAGAGGCACCTAGTTTAGCAGGTGGTCCAAATTTGAATACTAAAGGTACTTCTCTTCAAAATGGCCTTTTCCAGGAGAAAGAATGTCGAAACTCCTTATTATCTGTTAACATTAAACCCTTTAGTGATTCAAAAGTATCCCAGGCCACAGTTTCTCAGGAGAAATTTGTGGTGAGTAGAAAAGTCTCTGGGATTACGAGACGGGACTACATATTACGGCAAAAATCAATCCACTTTGAGAAACATTACCGCTCGTATGGTTCCAAAGGCTCTTCTAGATCGGGAAAACTTGGTAGTTTCAGTGGTCTAGCATTGGATAAGAAACTTAAGGCTGTAGCAGATTCAACGGGCATAAACGCTAAGAACCCGTGTTTCAAGATTAGTAGCAATGGTGGTGCATTTGAGTTGCCTCAAGATGATTTGAACCGTAACCCCTCAAAAATTGCTGGATTCTCTTCTGTCTCAACATTTGGTTTGGATAATGGAAATTCTTCATTACCAGTTAACAACTTACCTTCATTACCTGTTGCTGATACAGAGCTTTATCTCTCATTTCCTGCCAAAAGCATCCCTAATCCAACTCCCGTGAGCTATAACAATGAGTCAGCCAATTGTAGCTATGCCAATTCTTCAAACAATAGGTCATCCCATGGGCAGTGGGTTCCTCAGGACAAAAAGGATGAGATGATCATGAAACTGGCTCCAAGAGCAAGGCAATTGCAAAATCAAATCCAGGAATGGACAGAATGGGCGAATCAGAAAGTCATGCAAGCCACGCGTAGGCTGAGCAAGGACAAAGCCGAGCTCAAGACTCTTAAGCTCGAGAAGGAAGAAGTGGAGCGGTTGAAGAAAGAAAAACAAACATTGGAAGATAACACCATAAAAAAACTCTCTGAGATGGAAACTGCCTTGAGCAAGGCTAGTGGTCAGGTAGAGCGAGCAAATACTACTGTTCGGAGGCTGGAATTTGAAAATTCTGCATTAAGGCGAGAAATGGAGGCTGCAAAATTACATGCTGCCGACTCAGCTGCAAGCTGCCAGGAGGTATTTAAGAGAGAGAAGAAGACGCTTATGAAGTTCCAGTCGTGGGAAAAGCAGAAGACTGTTTTACAAGAGGAGCTTGCAGCTGAAAAAAATAAGTTGACACAGCTGCAACAGCAACTACGGCAGGCTAAAGATGTTCATGATCAGGCTGAGGTATGTTAAGTTTCTGGATGTTTTAATCAAGGCTTGCATTTTGATAAATATCAATATGTTGCTCTATACGGTATCGTGTGTCTAGAATGACGACATTACAAGAATAAAGCAAATGTTTGATTAAGAAGAACGATATAAGGTATGCATTTGTAAATCCCTATAGTATTTGGTATATGATTGACAGACACATATTTTGTGCTGACAATATATCCGTGCCAATGCATAACATTTGGTGTTTGTTTCATTTTCAAATTGGGAATTCCTGTTTAGTAGAATAAGAAAACAAACACCAATATGTGATGCATTGGTTTGTAGTAATTTGCATCTTAAATCTGTAATTTCTGATACAGATAATTGCTGATTTTCTAGAACTCTAGGAATTGTTGAAGCAAGGACATGGAAGGTTTTCGAAGTATAACGTGAAATTTGTATCTTGAAAGGTTCACTAAAGATGGTAGTTGCGTAATAATTAAATATTTGAAGTATCCGTGTGGGAAAAATGAAGGAATTAATATTGTGCTACATGTAACTTGCTTCAAATCTCCCATATCTGTGGTGCTACGTTGCATAGATATTTGCGTGTTCTAAACCACTACATGTAATTTTGTGGTAATGACCTGTTCTTTTTGAAGATTTGGAAGGTTGAGTTTAACTTGCAGTTACAATAGGAGCATAGCCATTGATAAAATACCAAAACACACAATCTTGTCATTTTTTGTGCAATTGTGTTTACTCTTCAGTTTCAATTTTATGTGCAAATTCTTTTCTTGACAACTAATCGTGTGTTCATGTTTCACAATCACAGGTCAGACTGAATCAAGAAATGAAGGCCAAGAATGAGTTTGTTACACAAGCCTCTTCATTCAGAAAGGAAAGAGAACAAATTGAAATCTCCACCAAATCAAAGGAAAATTCAACCAAACTTAAAGCAGAAAACAATCTACAGAAGTACAAAGACGACATTGCGAGACTTGAAAAGGAAATTTCTCGGCTGAGGCTGAAGACAGATTCATCAAAGATAGCTGCTCTTAAACGAGGCATAGACGGTAGCTACGCCAGTAAGGTCAGTGAAGTCCGAAATACACCCCAGCTTAAAGATGCCGCCATGTCTTACATCTCCAAATTGGTGATATCTGGGAATGGAGGTGTAAAGCGCGAAAGGGAGTGCGTAATGTGCCTGTCCGAGGAGATGTCCGTGGTTTTTCTCCCGTGTGCCCACCAAGTGGTATGCAAGATGTGCAATGAGCTCCATGAGAAACAGGGAATGAAGGAGTGCCCCTCTTGTAGGAGCCCAATCCAGCGACGTGTTTGTGTACGTTATGGGCGCTCGAAACGAGCTCCATGAGAACCGGGGAATGAAGTACCTGTCGTGTAGCTGCTTACATCCAGCAACGTGTTTGTGTACGTTATGCCCGCTCATATTTTTCTTTTTCTTTTCTTTTCCTTTTTAAATATACAAAGATAAGGGGTCATAATAATGATTTGTCGGACAATTGACAATAAATTGTGGGTTTGGATGAACTTTGTCAAGAGTTCAGACAATTAAGTTAAGATGGCATTTTGTGAGTGCAGACTCATAATGCTAGCTCATAGAGATTACCTGTGTCAAGTTTGAGTTTGTATATGTTCTTTTCATTGAAATAAAGAGTGTGGTTTATATTTCTTTTATTTAAAGAGAAGGTTACATTTGTTTGTTAGGCCTGTTCACTTTATGTTGATTGTTAAGCTAACTGGTAGCCTGATATCTTGAGGTTTCTGTTCTGTACGTGGTGAGATCATACTGATTGAATGAAGAATGAATTTATGACTTCTCTAGATTGTATCCTTAAGGGCTAGAAATTCAAATTTGACGCTCAATCAACACAGTAGGTGTAAAGCTATCTAGGGGAAGTAGACACACACTGGCAGACGGTAAGAAATCCCGGGAATGGGTTACCTGAAACTTGAAAAGCATGGAGAATATGCTCCTGAACTTGCATTCCGCGTACCACGTTCCGACGTTCAAAACTGAAGAATCACGTATCGCATTCCGGCGTTTATGTTCCGCATACCCACGAACCAGGCAACCCTGTCCGGGATCAATGTAGACCAGTACTTAGTTGAAAAGTTTTATGAAAGAAAAATTGCTAGCTAGTTTTACCGTATTTCTTTACTCTATTTATACCGTTTGCACTGTATTTCTTCAGCGCAAAGTGAAATTTGGCCTTTTTTGGTTTGACATGATTTTATTAGGTCTTTTTGTGTGCTTTGTGTGTAAAATTGACCTTTGATTAGAATTTTTCCACAAACCCTTTCTCTGTTTTTAAAATCATATTTGTGAGATCTATGATAAAGATCATATATGCAAATATCATATGATTAAAATGTGAGTGGCTTATTACCGAGACTAGTTTGGCAAAATTGGTTGATAAGGTAATTGAAAACTATTAAGGTGACTAAAGATTGATAAGTTGTAAAAGTTGCTATTGATAATATAAGCTAATTTAAGACTAATAGACAAATAGGTAACTTATTTGAATCAATGAGTTTGTCAAATTGACCATAAAGTTAGTTGAGGAGTATTGGATTTGAAGAAGAAAAAAAAGCTTATAATGCAGATGTAATTTTTAAGGGAAAATTACAAATTAATGTTATACCCAAATCTTTCCTACTAATTAGTAATACATTATATCTTTACTACAATTTAATGTCTATATATTTAATTCCAAAGATAACCTCTAACTAAATACTAAATATAGTATTACAGTAAAATCAATTTATCATTAAAAAACTCAATTTGTCTACTCCAATTAAATTCTAAACTCTAAATCAACCCCAACATAACCAATTCGTCATTAAAAAACTCAATATGTCTTCTCCAAATAAATTCAAAGACCTAATTCAACTTCAACAAAATCAATTAATCATAAAAACAACAACAAATGATAACAAATATTTCACAATAACACGCGTAGCGTGTTCTCATGTTCTAGTATATGTATATATGCATGCGAAGATATCTCATAGAATTTGGTGCAAGTAGGATTTTGATTTAGTGGTTTTTAACTGTAATTCCAAACTATTTTAGAACTTTAATTATTTTAATACGAGAGTATAGATATGATTTGGAGTTTCTCGATTTCTTTGTTTTTCATATTGTTAGACCTCAAAATGGATTTTGATAAGCAAACACATGATATAGTTTTTCAGCAACTAGTACTACTCTTAGTCCTTAATTAGTTTTCATAAGGACATACTCCCTCTGTCCCGCTGAGCTTGTCTTAGTTTGACTTTTTCCGGTTTAGTTTCATTATATAATTTAATTGAACATTTTACATTTACGGTTTACGATTAATTCATATTGATCGGAAAAAAGTCAAACTACGACAAGCTTAGCGGGACAGAGGGAATATGTAAAAGATGAAACTTGTTGACCGGATAGTCTAGTTAAACTTGTATAAGTGTTAGGTTTTCAAAATGTAATTTGTAATTTCATGAAAATGCTAAAGAACACCAAATTGCAACTACACTAGTAAGTCATCAACATGGTGTTAAGTCAAATGAAAATCAAAGAGACAAAGTCAGTTGCCTGAACACACTATGTTTATAATTACCATGCTGGAAGGATCACCTACTTATAATCAAAATCACTAAGTAGAATATCCGTTAAACCGAGGAGATAAGAGTTCATGCACTTGTCAGATAAAAGATAAAAAACACTCTTGCCAATAAGCATGCCTGCTGAACGGTACTAGGAGACGAAGTTGGATAGTGTACTACTCTGATAGTGACATCCACTCTCCAACGGTGAGTTTGTATCCGGGACATATCCACCAACAAAACTAATTTACACTATAAATAGGAGGATTTAAAAGCTTGAAAACACACCTTCGGAACTTTGAAATCCCATTGCAATTAAATACTCTCAAGCTCTCTAAAGTCCCAAAAATTCTATTCGTTCAACTAGCAAGACTTATCTTTGCAAATCACTTAGTGTGAAGAAGAACTATTCAAGTGTTCTAACTTACACAAGAACAAGCCTTGTTAACATTACTCTCAGTCTTTGAAGGACAAGATCTGAAGATAAGTTTTCAGTCTTGCTAAGTAACTGGAAAGATTTACTAGCAAAACCTTGATTTTGACAAACCATGTAAACAACCAACCAATCTGGCATGAGGAAAAAGTAAGAAGGGTGAAACTACTTAATGAGATTAAGGAAAACCCCTTAAAGTAAGGGATGAACTGCACAATCTGAGAGATCCTGAAAAACCCTTGGAGGTGCCGGAAGTACTTAACTTGGGAAGTTAATGAATCAACACAGATTACAAAGTCTGGACCTTTGGGTAGAAAATATATTTAGCTAGGATAGGTTTTATACTATATCTTAAAGTATTTCTTAGTGAATTCTAAACCTGGAAATGGCGAAGTGGATTAGTTGAAGGGTTACGCCACCTGCAGATACCACTCTAATCTCCTAGTATAATTAGTTTGTGCAATTTAATTTCAACATATTTTATCTGTCTAATTGCTTTATAATTTGTACACTGAACACATACACTCAGCACTGCATAGTCTTCTGCTACTCTGGATCTACTCCATCAACACACTCATTTTAACTTGTAATATGAAGTTAGAAAAATACTTCGAGCTTTGTTTTTTTCGCTTACGAAGAATTAAATGTTAAATTATATCCTGAAGGCAGAGAAACTTGTTGCTTGCCCTGATAGAATGACCTATACAACCAGCAGCTACAAGTTTCCTTACGCAACTGCATAATGTGACTGATGCTGATCTAAGGTAACGGAGGCCTAAATCAGCAAGGGAAAGAAATTAAGTACAGGCCTAAATCAAAAGAGGTGATGATATTACATACTGCTGCGGTTGACCAGCTTAAATAAATCCTATCTAAGTCAGTCAACAATACAATTACAGTTGCCAAATATGTCCTGAATGTTTCTAACTGTGAATTGCAAAGATGGAACAGTCATGATGGATGAGAGAAAAATTTACAATGTGATGTAATATTTACGCAACACGAAAAATTTAGCACTAAATTCAGTCTATTCTTATTCGAATATTACAAACTTTTGGTATATAAAAACATGGAGTCAAAATTGCAAAAGAAATGGTAAAGCATTTTCAGATTCTCTAAATCATTCTTCGCCCTATTTATACCCTTCCCCTCCTGTTTCCATCCAGTCAAAGTCAGGCAACATAAAACACCATCCCTGACAATAACCTTGAAATTTCATCACCTACCGGTAATCTTTTTTGCCCACTTCTTTAGTTTTCTTGTGTTTTCTTATTTCAGAGTTTTAGTTTTGTTATCTCAAGGATTATGGATCTGATTTTGAAGTTTCTTGCTTTCTCGTTCGACCATATGTTTTATTGTACTTTATTACGTATCTTGAAACTGAATAGCTTTCCTCATCGTTTTTTTTTTAAGTTTACATATTTACACTTTTTGTGGCAGACATGACTTATTTGGATGACAGCTGCTGGAGAAGACCAGGGCATTACAAACTGGTTACTCGTGTGAATGTTCAGGCTTCCACAAAGATGGCAAATGCAGGGGGTACTTTAAAGGATGGAAATGATGGCAGATGGATTCTTTGTTTTTCCAAAAAGTTGGGAGAAGTCTCTGGTGTTGAAGCAGAATTATTAGCATTGCGAGAAGGGCTTCAGGTTGCTTGGGAAAGGAGAATTCCGAAAATTGAAGCTGAAATTGATCCATTGGTCATGGCCGAGATCTATAGAGCTGAATTTGTAGAAGGCCACCCACTAGGGAGCCACATTAAGGAGTGTAAGGCATTGGCTCGCAGGCCCAGGGTGTTCACTCGTAGTTATCCTAAGAGTTATACCAATAGTTTCGCGTGTGCCGTGTACCTTGGCTCAACGTGGACATGACCTACAAGATGATTTTCGGCTATGGGAAGAACCTTCACTGGAGTTCTTTATTGGCATAAGACAAGGTGTACCTCTAGATATGAAGCTAATTAAACAACATTGAAATATATAAATAATATTTTAATGATTGTAATTCTGCAGTGCAGGAGTGATTAAATAATTTGCTTCTGTCTTGGTTGGAACTCTGAATTGAATTTATTCATTTCCCCACATTTCTAATATTTATGCCAATCTATTTACTTCAATTGCTTGAATGTTATTTTCAGGAAACTGTAAAAAATTCTATAAAGAATGATATGATTATTTTTTACACAAAAATAGAACATTCATTCGATTTTAATGAAATTTCCATTTGCAGTAATCAATCAATCAGAGCAGTCCTGAAAGTATATATGGATTATACCCGAGATTGTTTATAAAACTTATAGCTTTTCTGTTGTAACTTGTAACCATAGACTGTGTACAGTGCATACCAAAAAGACTGAGTTTAGTCAATGGTCTAGAAGAAATGTATACTCCCTCCGTCCCGAATTCAACTTCCCGCATTCCATTTTGGTACGTCCCAATTTCAACTTCTTATCCCTTTACTGAAAAATCTCTCCTACTTTTATTCAATATCTTTCATACTTTTTTCACTATCTCTCCTACTTTATTCAATCTTTTTACTACTTTATTACCATATCTTCTACTTTAGTCACTTTTATCTTAAAATTTGTGTCCGAACCCGCGGGTAATTGAATTTAGGACAGAGGGGTATATGGAAAAGCTCTCTTACATATTCATTTTAACTACAATAATCGAATTGAAGTTAGAATTATTAGTAGTATAATTCTCAGCACAATTTGGCAACTGATACTCTGAAATGATAAAAACAGGAATTGTTTTACGTCTCACCTAGCATGGTCTACGACAAGCGACTTCGTTGGTGGTCCAATGGAAAACACTATATATTTATTCTTCATATCATTGTCCAGATAACTTTATACACATCACAGAAAAAAACATTCAACAATTTAGGTAAATAGATTGGCAGAAATAACAAACAAGCAGAGAATTGAGAAATGAATAAATTCCGAACCTGGGGACTGGGGAGTGAGCTAATTTTATTCCAGTTCCATCTAAGATATATAAAATTTAAAGCAAATTCATTTATTCATAACCGCACTGCAGAACAATAATCATTCAAGCTTCCATGAAATTTATTCAATGCTACTTTCTTTTCCCATTTATTTCAACATTTTTTAAATACTAACTAGCCATGCCTTATCTTATGCCAGTGGAGGTTCCTCCCATACCCGAACATCATCCTCTAAGTCATGTCCAGTTTCAGCCGAGGTACAGGCAAAACTAGTGGTATAACTCATAGTATCATTAAAACTTACCACCCATTAGATCCGGCCGCCACTCACTAATAAGGTAATTATCAAGACCTATTCTCTTGTGGCAAAAACACCCCATGTTTTCGAAAGGAAGTCTGAATGTGGAGAATACATGTAATGCATACAACTGTAATGATTCTGATATGATGGAATTCTGACCAAGCCAAGTACTGTTTCAACATTAAGATGGTTATTCAACAGTAGAATTGCATGAACACTAAGGTATGTGCAAAACAACATCCATGTTATAAATATGACGATGTCGAAGGAAAACCTAAAGACATTTATATCCATCCGAACTACTATAACAAACATATCAAGTAATCTTGGGTAAAAAGAAAAGAAAGAAGCATTACCGGTTCAATTGTAACTCCCTTATTTTTCATCTAGCTTTCACCCTTTGCAGGCTTCCGATGTGTTCAGATTTCTGATTGATTGGAGAAGCAAGGCCCCAATATTGAATATAAGTTCAGCTTAACCAAGTGACGGGGCAAAGAAATGGAAATGTGCCATTTACAGGAGCAGAGGAGGCCTTTTTCTTCTATCCCTCCCATTGGCAACAGGTTTATGCATATCAATGCAACTGTTCTGCATAACGATCAGTATCAGAAAAATTCATGTGCCATTTATGGAATAATTGAAAGGAGAGGCAGTATTTTATGGGGTTCAACAAGTTGCACAACATGCTTACAAATTAACCAAGGTGAGATTTCTGCCCAATAAACGAAAAGCACCAGAGAGCAGACTCTAAGTAAATCATGTTTAGATAGTAAAACCTTTCCGAGAAAATTGGAATACATGAATAACGACATCAGATTCATCTAGGGTCACAATAATTATGGCAATCAGTAATTACTGGCAAAAAGGGGACTAATAACATCTGAATCGAATCCTTTCCTAATATCCTAGTGAAGTACAGCGGATAGAAGACATTTTCTTTCCCTGTCTTATTTAGGCCTCCATTTCCATTAGACCAGTATCAACCACATTATGCACTTGCTTAAGGAAACTTGTAGCAACTGATTTTACAGATCATTCCATTAGACCAAAAAAACAAGTTTCTGAGACATCAGGAGTCCTTAAAATTCAACATCAAACTCTATTCAGGTAAAAAATTACATAACCCTGATAAATCCTTGGTATTACATCCAAGTCCACATGATATTAACAATTACATTTGAGTCCAATTTATGTTGACCAATGTCGATTGGGCAATCTTGCCCTCGTCGAATAATGAAATT
>JAYMSR010000522.1:0-13619 GCA_036897825.1 Plantago rigida | reverse complement strand
GACAATGGCCTTGGGAACCCCCACCCTCGACTCTCAGGTGACAAGCCGACAATGTCCTTGACACCATGGGATCTTGTCTCCTTGGGCTTCCTATAAATACCCCCAACTGGGTCATTTGCCATTTGTAAAGTATGCATTCAATACCCAATCACATATATCCAAGCTATTTCGAGGCACTCCCCTCGACATCTCCGTTGTTTCATAATCCAGCTTGTCCAAGACAAATCGGTTAAAAGAGTCTAAACCCTTCCTTCTTCTTCCTCGCAGGTAGAATATCCAAATCCCTCGACAAGCTCAAGGGAAAAGCATATTTCATTGATATTTTTAATACTATAATTTTAGTAGATAATCTTGCTTCACAATTTAAGAAAATCCAACTTGGAAAATTCAAATAATTCGGTATGGACTATGGAGTATGGAGGCCTACAATGTCTCGAGAGAGAAAACAAATAAATAAATAAACAACAAACGAGAGGTCAGCATCGAAGCCCAGAAAACGAAAGCCAACGTGTCCAACTCTGATTCGCTGAATGGTGACATCTATAAATCCTAAAATAAAAATCTCTCCAAACACCAACTCGGATAATCTTCCTTCTCCTAAATTAAATCCACTCCACTATTTTTGATTACTCCAAAAAAATGGAATCGAACTAACTCTACTGCAAATTTCAACTACACCAATCAAACAATCGAAACTCGAATTGAAATACTGCTGCAATGGCGTCTCTAACTTCAGTATCTTTCGCTGCGTTAACTCAGTCTTCGCACAGGAATTTGTCATTGCCTTCGTCTCACAGTAGTTATCTGCCGTTTAATTCGGATGCGTTCAAGATACGTCCCGATTCCTCTACTTTCCGAACCCCATCTTCCCGTATGGTAGTTTACTGCATGTCCACTCCTCCAGGTCACTCTTCATCTATTTCTATTTTTCTATTCCTTATTCCATTACATGATAAAAAGTTTTAAGATAAAAGTGAATAAAGTAGTGGAGATGGTAGTAAATTAAGAAATAGATTGAATAAAGTTGGAGAAATAGTGAATAATGAGATGAGAAGTTGAAATTGCGATGCATTTTTATGAAAATTGAATGCGGGAAGTTGAATTAGGTATGGACGGAGTAATTTGTTAATTAAAATTGAATGAATGTGTGTGTTTTTTTGGTGCTGAAATCGACATTTTGAGTGTCAAAATCAGATGTAGCTTTTGGGAGGGTTTTTGAGTCAATATGTTCTACACTTTATTATTCTCCAATTTCCATAATACAGGCGGGTGTTTATTTGCAGACAGCTACACAAGTTAATTTTGTCGATCTATTTAAGTATCCCAATAATTGTATTCAGGTGTTTCTGATTTCTTGCATTTGAAATCGAGAGCGGTGATAAACCGGAAAGGAAGTATCTTTGAAATGTTACAGAATAAGATAATAAGGTTAAGCTGATGGTGCGTATGAATGAACTATTACATTATTATCAACTATGGCCAGCTATTAACTTTAATGATATCGAAGGATGTTAGTTGCATGTGAAGGCCGGTTTGGTCGTTGGTTGATTGGTGAAAACAGTGAAGCATGAGTTTGATTCAAATTGGTATGGGGAATGGTTGTGTGTCGTAGGTGAAAGAGTAATGAAGCAATGATTCGATGCTTTGATAGGATTATCAGGGTAAGGAGTTGGTTCTCTTGTTTTTGGTTGAAATGAATCTCATTTTGGAGGCACATTCGATTGAAATCATACCATACCAACTGCTAATTCAGATGGATTGAAATGTACTAATATTGGATCCTGAATGAGAGGTTCATAAGAAAGTGTCTGGTTTGACTAATTACATTGCTTGGCATTAATTCTGTGGGGAGCTATTGGCTTGATATCGACAACACATTGGCATGAGAAGATTTATTGTGGCTTTCTTTTTCTTAGAATTTTTGTTGAACTGGCACTTGGGATTTATAAATTGTTCCTATACTTGTCATACCTTGATTCAGAGCTATTTTGTTCATTAAAAAATTATATAGCACATGAATTTTGAATCTGCTATGCCAAATCCTGAAGCTGTTGTCAAGCAAAATTAAATAATACATTTAACGTTAATAATAATTAGCCGTGACCCTTGTGACTTTTAATTTTCTCAAATTGTAGATATTATATGAGATATCCACATTAGTGAAATGTACAGAAGGTAGCTTTTCATAATAATGACTCTTTGATTCAGTAACTCCTTTTCTTTTCTACTGAAAGTATTTAACTGATATACTACTAACTTGACAGTGCTTCTATTAAATACTTATGACGGTTTAATGTGGTTACTTCTTATTCATAGATCTGCCTACTGTAGCTGCGACAAAGTCAAATTTTTTGAAGGCGTACAAGAGACCAATTCCAAGTATATACAACTCTGTGTTACAGGAACTGATTGTCCAGCAGCATTTAGTGAGGTACAAGAAATCTTACCAGTATGATGCTGTGTTCGCACTAGGATTTGTTACTGTGTATGATCAGCTCATGGACGGTTACCCAAGTGACGAGGATCGAGTTGCCATCTTCAAAGCTTATATTGAGGCCCTAAACGAGGATCCTAGTTCATACAGGCATGTCTGATGATTACAAATCTACTTTGTATATATCACGGTAACATTGTCGAAAATTAAGCATTCATTTTGCTTAACTGTGAAAAGCACCCATGTGAAGGTCTATTGGTCTGTTCTGTTCTGAAGTGGGTTGATTTGCAATTCTAACTTTTCTGTGATTTTTCTTTTTTTCTTTTTGCATTGCTGTAAAACAACTGATAATAATAGACTTTGTTCAGGATGTATTATTCTCCATGTGAATTGACGTGGGCTGTACAATATGCTAACGTAAAATTTAATGCTGCAGGGCTGATGCACAGAAGTTAGAAGAATGGGCTCGTACTCAATCTGCCAGTTCTTTAGTTGAATTTGCATCCAAGGATGGAGAAGTTGAATGCATTCTTAAGGACATTTCACAAAGAGCAGGGAGCGGAAATTTCAGTTACAGTCGGTTCTTTGCAGTTGGTCTCTTCCGCCTGCTTGAGCTGTCAAATGCTACAGAACCAACCATTTTGGACAAGGTAAAGTGTGATCCTGAAGCAACCAACCCTGTTCATAGATTGTGATGTTATGTTACCTGGACTTTCTGAAGCCAGATTCTCCTAATTAGACCACAAGTTCTAGTCATGTTGTTTTGTAATTTGGTCGTAGGCAGTATAAGTAAGAGAGCATAAGGGAACCACGCTTTCTTCCTCCTCTAGTTGTTTTATCTGTTTCTCTTTATAGATTGCTTAGGCAACGGATAAATTTATCCGTCGCTTAAACTCGGGATTATATGATCTCCTACACATACACATATATTTTTTCATGTAAGTCATTTATTGAATAGGAGACTTCATTGTCAGTGATTAGGGGCATCTATGGGGAAAAATCTCATTTATGTGTGAAAACACCTAAAATATCATATATAAAAGATAGATAAGTCTAGTGTAAAACTAGTTTTACCCTTAACAAGCTGTAAAATTGGTTTCCCTGGAGCCTAAGTGAACCAGTTTTACACTTGATAAGTGTAAACTGTTGTTTTTCACGACTTTATAGGAGTAGTAGCTTTTGAAAAACAATTAGCCGTATATTGTAGGAGTAACATGCAATGGGGTGTTAATTAGCCGATTCAAGTCAATCTTAGACCTTATCGAGCTCATGCTCGTGGCTACAACTCAATCACGAGCTTGAGCTCGAGAGTTGTTGACCTTCAGAATTAAGAGCTTGAGTTCAAGCTTGAGAGCATCAAGCTTACTCCCGAGCTTTTCACAAGTAGCTAAATTAAATTAATTATTACTTTTTCGAAAAACAATATTTAACTTAATATTATTATTTAATACGTCCTCCGTCCCATGATAAGTTTTTCATTTTGCCATTTTTGTCATCCTACACAAAGCTTCTCTTTTTTTTTTCTTTTGGCAATTGAATTGGTTACCCCACTTTACTAATACCTTCACAATATACTTATTTTTACAAGTTTATCAATTCACTATCTCTTTCTTATTCATTCTTTATTACTTTTCATCTAAATAATATTCAATCTTCCTCTCTTGCTTATTTTGTTGACCAAAATTCGAGATGGAAAACTTGTGATGGGACGGAGGAAGTGCATGCTAAATAAATTAAATTTTGAAATACTAGCATGTTACTTCATTGTTCTACATAATATATACTCACATGAATTTTTTTTGTTAAAGTTTGAATTAAACGGAAATGGGTAATATGAGAATAAGCACCCTTATAAATGTATAGGGAGGCCACCACAGTATTGCTTCAGCCATTTCAGCAAGATCATGATGGATAAAGAACTTTTAACTGCCTCCTCCTGTTGTCCATTTTCTAGTGTTTCGGTTGGTATCCCAAACATCAGGTAAGAACTCTTCATGTTGTCTCTCGTCAGGTGCTTCTACGTATATTAAAAATTTATTAGTTTCTCAAAGTATAGCTTTAGGTACGCTAGTTGTGGAAGTATAACACATTATTGCTAATATTTAATATGATCATGTACTACTTGTTTTGTTCTCATTGAATCATATATCTGGACTGATTCATTTGTTTGATGGCCTGGCAGCTTTGTGCTGCATTGAATGTGAACAAGAAAAATGTTGATCGCGACCTTGATGTTTATCGCAATCTGCTATCTAAACTTGTCCAAGCTAAGGAGCTACTAAGGGAATATGTTGACAGGTAATAGTTTACTCCTACAAACTCCAATCATATATGCCCTTAGTTGTACATTGTTTCAATAAGTTGCAGCAACCTAAACCATATTGTCTGTCTATGGTGCTAATAGTAAGGATTCTTTACATTGAGAAAGATAATCGTTGAGCTTTGTGCCTTTGACTTACAAGAAACTTGCTTGGGCTTTATGCAATATTTTGCTTCTTGCCTTTCTCATTCAATTTTCCTTTCCCAACTAAATTCTTGCGCTGCCTAGTAGTAGTACCCTATTTATGATAGGAAGTTAGTTAAAAACTAAAATAATATGTCAACCTTAAAGGGTACAATCAGGGTAAGAATGCAAAAATGTTGCTGCAAGTTGTTAAAAGTTGAAACATTTCATATTTTGAAAAAACCTCCAAGTTTACTACTTCCTCCTATTAAAAGATACTAGGGACATTTCACCAGCATGCATATTCTTGTTGTATCATAATTCATAAGCCAAATGGAATGACAAACCCCTCCGTAACTTGAATTGATTTGCATAATTACGCTTGTTGCTAAATAAATTGGATCATTTGTCGCCAAAGCTAAATATGACAAATTTATAGCACATACATATCCCTAAATAATAAATATTGGGACAACGAATAGTAAATTGTCCGTTTAGTTCTGGGACGGAGGAAGCTGTATAATCCTCTGTTTTTTTACAAACATTTACATTGTCCAAATATGTCTTCTTTTTTTTACCAAAAAAAGAAAAAAGAAAAGAAAAAGGAGGGAGTAGTACATCTCTACAGGATTGGCTTCATTTGATTCTCAATGCATTATTCAGATTACTGAAGTAAACTAAATCTGTGTGTTATGTTATATACTGCACAATCTGTTTTTGTTGGCCGACTGTCTTTCGACGTGTTCTATCTTTTACAGGGAGAAAAAGAAAATACAAGAAAGAGCATCCGCTTCCCAGAAAGCAAGTGAAGCCGTTGCAAGTTGTTTGGGGAATACTAATCTGCAGGCCGGTAATGTGTGATTCCCATTACATCATGTAACTTGACAAAAAGATTACCAATGTAATGTATTATATAATGTGGAATCCCAGGTTACAGGCTGAGGTTAGAATAGTGTTTATAGAAAGAGTCCGGAATCTGGTTGACACTAGACGCCTCGTTTTCATTGTCACAACTAGTATTCTTACCAAGTTTGTTATTTTTTTCGTGTAAACAGTAATTTTACAACAGAAGAATTTGGAGAAGGGCACACATATTGTTGCTCTTTTACTGAGTTTTCTGCCTATTTCAAGAAAATGTAAAATCTTACGAGTTATCTTTCACTAGATCACGGTTTTACACTTTGTTTTCACTTCATAATTCTTGTGATTGCATAATGTTGTACACCACCAGGTGGTTCTTAAAAAGATTGCTCTGTGTACTTATTCGAGTAGTATTCTTTGGAAAATACTTGCTGAAACAAGGTTTTACAGTGGATTTTCTAGACCATTGTGGCTAGAAATGATTCCCATTTACAGATACATGTAGGTCATAACTCATAATTTCTCAGTCTAAAAAACTAAATGTACACATTGAAATCCAAGAGCATTCGAGGTTCGTCCTCGATGCTCAACCTTGTTCTTTCTTCTTCATAGTTCAACCAAAAAATCAATTATGCAACTTTACATCCCTACTCGGTCCTTCAAAGTGAGACACAAAGCCAAAGGACAATTACAAAAGAATCAGTCACACGTTTTATATTCTAAAAGTAAAACAACCAATCAACTCACGGAATCTCTCTGACTTGTGAAGATTCAAAGTTTCACCTGAACAATTGCGACAGGTTAAAAAAATGATCTAGGCAATGTGATTAACTGAGATGTGAAATCTCAACGTCATCGGGAAGCTTGAACGTATCTGCTGCCCCAAATTTCCTCCACTCTTCTCCAACAGAATCATCTTCGTTGTCACTGTCCCTTTCATCTGCACTGTCATGAATTTTTGGTGTAGAAGGATCTGAAATACTTTTGGCCCTGCAGTCATCAACAGCTAGCATTTTCACTTGCCCAAGATGTGATATTTCTACGACCACTGTATCATCATTCACAGGTAGAGGTTGTTTCCATGGTTCCCCATCGATCCTCATGAACGTATGTTCTGCTGCACCTTTGTGGAACTCAAACCTTATACGGTGTGCCTGCCAAGATGATAAATAATGTAAATATTTTGTATTTTGACATTACATTCAACATATAAGTATTGTTCGTGATAGTTCAAATTTAGACCTGTGCAAGGCGTGTTCCATGTCCATTTGGAGCAAGTAAAACTAGTCCATGCCAGGCATCTCTAAATCCGACAATCTCAATTAGCCCATCATCAACATAAGGTGCAGTCAAGTGTCTCTTTACACCAAACGGACGACAAATATGAAAATTAGTCAATCGGAATAAGTTGGTGTATAGTGCTCATTTGACGACATGACATTGAAAGAAAGTAAACAAGTTTATTACAAAGACGACTTACATCACGTCTTTTACGGATGTTTGGTGTTCCCCAAGGATTTAGCCCACCAGAAAAACTCGGTAGATTAAGGCATACAATTGATCTGATGCTGTATATGACAAGAAAAACTAGGAAAATTAATATATTTAATGATATTGCTGATCTGCTTTGGTAATCCCAGTCTCAGTAGAGAACAAAACGAAGGAAATAATCACATCAAGAGATTCAGGAAGAGCTAGAAGCACAACACTGATGTATCTGAGTAAATTTCAAGTTTGGATGAGGTAAAAGTAAAATCATAGCTGACTAACTAAACTTGCATACATCTGCTTTGTTCACTCTACACATGTTGTATAGATAGTTGTTTTTTAGTTCATGAAAGTCATAGTCGTGTACTTATGTATTAGTTCGTGAAAATCATCATCCTTCCATGCAAACATTTTTCTTCCTTTCACCTTGTTAACTTATAAACTCTGATGGCTCCACACAAAAATCATCAGAAAGCATACCAAACCGAGAGACCTTAAGTTTCTGCATAGTGATCAAGAATCTGTACCATTGAGGGATGTTGAGGTCTTGCCAATCTCCATGCCTCTTCATGACCTTAACCTTGCAAAGTTGAGCTATATTCCTGCAGTAGCAACAGGTTATTCCCAACAAATGGAAACATCAGATAGAGCTACAGAGAGGGGAGTATGAATTTGTTGTCTTAAGTCTTACCAATGCAAGTTTAAGTCAGATTATACATATTTCAATTTTGTAGCAACAAAAGAGTCTTTCATAACACACATTTTTCTCAAGTTAAATTTAATGTTCTATGCTGTTGAAAATAGAATTTTATATTCCAATGCAGCAGCACAGTTACTAGTTAGAAAAAGATTCATGATTAGGTAAAACAAAATTATGAGTTGAAAAATTAGAGTATCACGCTTTCTAACAGAATTATTAGGTGAAATAAGAATCAGCAAATAACATATGAGCATAACAGTATAAGAGGAGCAACATTGGCATATACATGAAACACATTCAGCTGAGAAAATAAAGACTAGTTTCTAAATTATAAATCAGGAAGCTGAAGATAAGTAGGTGTTGTATATGGATTAGTTCACAAATGTAGGTAAAGATTCCATCCCAGAATAATGAATTTAGACGGTAAGCAAAAGATTAACAGAGAAAAGCATATTAGTGGCTCACCTGTCAGCAGGGTGAAAGAGAGAAGCGGCAAACCATCCCTGCGAGCCTGCGAGCTTTGCGTATGTACTCTACGATACCAAACAAAATGATCTCTTCACAACAAAGATACATAAAGAAATATTGCATTTAAGAATAGCTTTAGACTGAGAAATGCTAAGGGCGTATGATAGAATAACAATGCCATCCGGCCTGTGATAATAATCTATTTAGAATAGATAGATATAACATTTATGAAGACAAGCATGTAATTTTATTGCTTATCATCTGTCGGAGTCGGCTAGATCCATTTCTCTAAGCATCATCAGACATGATCCTAGAATTATAGTAATAAGTAAAAATGTAGTCATCACAATGTTTTGAACATATACCTGATTAACAAGCTGGTTCTTGAATTTCTCAGGATGAAGCTTTCGCTCAGAGTGGAATGCATAAGAAACCTGTGCATCCATACCTGAAGATCAAACATGCATCATGCATGACAAGAGATTGACATTAAAAAAATGAATAAATAAATAAATAAAAGATAGTGAATAAAAAGAAATAAAACTATTTTTTTGGCGCAAAAAAAAGGAAGTCAAGTAAAACATTTATAATTCCAGTGTATGATAGAGAATGAAGGTATTCGAAAACTGTGGTGTTGAGCTAGATAAAATAGAACAATAGTTCGATGTTATGAACACATACACTACATTGCTTGCATAAATCCATAACATATACCTGTGACCCGCATAATGCAAAAGCATAAGCTAATAGAGATGTAGTGTGGCTTTTAGTGCAGCAAGCAATGCAAATAATGATTATGACACTAGATTGCCGGGTAGTTATTTTGTATTTAGCCTGCACATAATAAGCTAAAGCTCAAGATTTTAAGGAGATTTCAATTACTGTATCAAGATACCTGTTGAGGCTATTAATAGTAGTGAAATCAATTAAGCATAACAATCTCAATTGTATCATTGCACCAGTTATCATATTCACACCATGTTAATGCATACGCAGACTTTCAAGATCAAGATTAAGAATTTAACTACAGAGAAGAGCTAGACAGCTATTTACTCACCCATGCTAAAGTAGTTCCAAAACCCTCCACGGAATGTGATACGACCTTCCTGAGATGTGTTGGCAAACGAAGGATGAATATCAGCTTCTTCAAATAACAAGTAACATAGTAACGTCACAAATGGTGATCAATCAGAGAGTACAGTGGAGAAGACATCATAATAAACTCTACAAGGCGATAATTAATAATAGGAAATATTTACATCAGAATTTTGGTTGCTCCTAATTGACAGCCCTTTAGAAAACGCATCATCTTCCACCATTTTCTCTTCAGCTTGTGAATTTCAATGGAGTACTGGGTTTTTCCAGAAAAATGATATGACTCTTTCTGTCAATGGAGAAGTTCCACTTTTCCAGTAAATTTTCTTTTAAACTTTTAAATTTTAAGATTTAATCTAGTGTAGGAGTTATTTTGCAATCTGGCGAATTTATTCCCCCAAATTACCACTTTGGGATGTAAATTGAAACATTGGGGCCAAAGTGATCCTTGCAAGTTTCACATGTTTTAGCCTACATTAATCAAACAGTTTGTCTAATTCTTTAAATAATTAATTTATACTACCTCCATCTATTTATACAAAATGTTTTAGCCTTTTAGGTGCTTGTACAAGTATTAAGGTGTTCCACTTTCTCCAATAGTACCCCTATTAATTATACGAAGTTAGTCAACAATGTTAAAAAAAAGTTAACCATAAAGGAGACAACTAGGGTATGAAATTGAAAAATAGAGCTAAAACATCTCATATTAAAGGCTGAGGTAGCAACAACTATCAAGGTTGTAATTATGTTGTTTAGTAGCAAACTGGTATCCCTAAGACATCATTGTTGACTGATGAAACCTAATTATAAATGGAATTGGGGTGATGATTGGACAACTGTATAGTATCTATGTCAGATTGTCAGTTAAATAAACTGAACTCTTTACATCCCTACTTAAATCAGATTGCTTGTGGCATCAACTGGTAGAGAACGATTTCCATAAACTGGCACGAGAAGTGTGACATCTCAAAAGCAGAACCTAAAAGACAAGATCAGTAAAGATGCAAGAGAAGTGCAGGAATCAAGTGAAGGGAAGGTATCTTACCACATTCAGCTCATCTGTTTCCGAAACCTGATGAAATGCATGCAATGAATGCGGCAGCTCCAGTGGTGCAATTGGATCACATGATCCTTCTTTTGGCGTCCTCATCCGCATGAGAATATGCCAACTGGAAATTATACAAACAGGTTAAAACATAGTATTATTAATGCCGGTGCAGTAAAACAGAAAATGGCTGTGCATTTTAGACATATAATGCCTCCCAGCATCTCACATCATTATCAAGAGAACTGGGTGTTTCAGACTGTAAGTGAAGGAAAAAAAGTGTGAATCATTGTCATACCAGAATGAAAAAAGTTTGTTAGTGTGTGGTGGTATTGGTAGGGGGGGGGAGGGAGAGATAATTCTGGATTTGCAACAACCAATGATATACTATCCTCCCAAAGATCATTCTACTAAAGTTCTGCTGCTGCTAGTGCTTTTTCCTTGCTCAAAATAATATGCACAGAAGGCATGCACATTTTACAGTGGAATAAGACTTAGTCCATTACTATCTATCTCTCTTATGCAATAAACTCACACTGTATAATGAGAACTTAAGTTACAGTCTACTATACATGATAAACCCCGATTCCCTTGATTCAATCATGTTGACAGCAAATTAGCAATTACCTGTCGATCTTCATTTCTTTGGCTTTCTTTACTTGATCCAGGAATAAGAGCACAGACTGACGATCTGTTCCAGGATTTCTCTTACCCTGAAATATAAATGATTGAGACAAATTTCTAGACCATTGAAGAGTCATAACAAGAAACCTGAGCCTTCTACTGTTATCATCCCCCCAAAAAAAGTGATGTGCAATAAATTTAGAAGCCCATCAATGAGATAACAGATTCAATCAAAGAATGCCTGTATTAAAAATACTAAGCAGTTTTTGAACTGTATGCACCTAAAAGTACAACTAAGATGCCAACTGAGAAATTTCAGAGCTGTAAGAGCAACACATTATACGCATATTGGAAACACGAATTGACTTGACATTAACAATTTGCAGATGCATTTAATAGAAGATGCTGAAGGAAAAAAACAGAATAACTTCAAAAGACACCATAAGATGAACACACAAAACCAAACGACAGTTTTGAGGATTTTCAGGTCAGTAATATAAATCAAGTTTAGAGCTCGTTCGCATGGAAACTAATCTACAATAAGCTGGATGAGGTGTTAATTGCGACCAAACACTTTGATACACTTGACAAAAGTATACTCCAAAACAACATTTTCATACCCAGCCAAACGCAAATGGAAGATTGTTTCCTGTTCCCAGTGGAACAGTTGCAATAGGTGGTGGTTGAGATAACTTTAGATCAGAAATCACCCCGAGAAGCCAGCCGGCGGTGCCATCTCCACCAGCCACCTACATGTTACAGTGTTTCAGATACTTTTTACAGATATGGATTTCAAATGCATAAAAAGAACAAAGAAAGGGAGACATACATTCACATCTATTCTTTCATAGCAAAACTTACAATTATTCTCAATTTTTTCTCGAGCTCATGGGCTAGTTGATCACCATTATTCTTTAGCTTTTCAATATTGACAAAAATCCGACGTAATACGCTATCCGGAGATTCTTCTCCTAAATCAAAAACCTGAAAACATGTTAGATAATTGCAATGCGATCAAACAAAACTTAACAGCTTTACATCACACTAATACAACTTTATCAAGGGGGCTTCATGTATTTGAAAATCTGTTTTTTGTCCTGTTTTACCAAAAAAGCAATCCCTCAATACTTTTACCTGTTTTTTATTTAGTATGGCTCGATAAGTAACGAGAAGATCTCCACCGAGTTGACCGCCACTTTTAGAATTGATAAAGACCAAAGTAGGATACTCTGGATTATGAGGGCTATTAGCCACTGTGCCAGGCTGTAGTATATAACTAGGGATGCAGAACTGCTTTATGAATATCTCAGAATCAAGATCGGAGCTCGCCATTCCTAAATCCAAGAAAGCAACTGCAGGTTCCGAGAAAGGGAAACTTAAATCCAACAATTCATACATATAATCAGTGAAATCTGTACATCCAAATAAACTCTCACGGCACCTTTTGTTAGTGGCATTAGCATTTGCATACCATAATTACATATTTAGTCAAAGGTGCATGAATCGGAACGCAGAAAATTATAAACACACACTTTAATCAACAAAGGGCACAACTTCATCAATTTTTTATGAAGATAAAATTGATTCATCTCTGTAAACCGGATCATATGTACACAAATACCCAGAATTGGCATCACCAAGTACAGAATCAAGAAGCATTATCATGTAATGGATACCGATAATAAGATCAAAGCAATTCATAAGACAAAACGTCAATAATCCCATAGAATCAAATCGTACAGCAAAAAAGAAATTGAAACAGCAACATACAGGCATTTCGTCAAACAGATCCATACGGACAAATTGACCTCAACAGTTTTGAATTCAGTCAAATTTGAGATTAAGGACACAATAGTAAGGAGAAATAGAGTAAACACGAAAAGATTAGTAAACACGGTTGACAATTTTGATTTTTTTACAAGTGAATTACAACAAAAAGAAGAAAAGTAGAAGATTCAGAACCTGGGAAAAAGGAAGGTAGATTCTTTGTGGGTTTGAGAGATGATCAAGTGGCATAAAAGATGGATCTTTATTCTTCTGGTTACAAACTTACAATACAAGTTTGAATCTTCAAAGATGGATTGATGAGATGGGATCCGTCAAAGATGAAAATTGGAAATGAAGCCTGCCATTAATCATATTAACAGTCGGAATCGGATTGCTTTCGGGTGTTAGTTATTACCGTTCACTAACATCCTTAGTTTAGGAGGGAGTATTATATTCACAAGATAGTCGAGAAATCTGGACCAACCATCCGGAGAGGTACACTGATTAATAGGATTGATGTTCATTAGAATATGAAAAGTCAATTTTTTAAATTGTTCGTGGTTTTGTGTCAGTAGGTTTTAACGGCTGGGATTTTAACATTGTAGCTGTGTGTTTTAATAACTGGGTGTATATTGTGTCTGGGGGTTTAACAACTGAGGATTTTAACATTGTATCTAGGTTTTACATTGTATTT
>JAYMSR010000521.1:0-13620 GCA_036897825.1 Plantago rigida | reverse complement strand
AGTGTAGTTTGTGATCCCAGTGGAAATCTGTTGAAAGACTTGGAGCGACAGTTGTGCTTGTTGGGGATTCTTATGACGAAGCTCAAGCTTATGCCAAAAAGCAGGCTGTGGAGGAGTGCCGAACGTTCATTCCGCCTTTTGATCATCCGGATGTTATCACAGGACAGGGCACTGTGGGGATGGAGATTGTGCGGCAAATGAATGGTCCAATAGAAGCAATTTTTGTGCCTGTTGGTGGGGGTGGACTTATAGCTGGTATTGCGGCATATGTTAAGAGGGTGTCTCCGGAAGTGAAAATTATTGGGGTGGAACCTGCTGATGCTAATGCAATGGCATTGTCGCTCCAATATGGTGAGAGAGTAGTACTGGATCAAGCAGGAGGTTTTGCTGATGGTGTTGCGGTTAAAGTTGTTGGTGAGGAAACTTTCCGTATCTGTTAGGAACTGATAGATGGGGTGGTTCTTGTTAGCCGTGATGCCATTTGTGCTTCTATAAAGGTTAGCAGCCTGATCGATTGTTTTGGTCTATAATTTTCTCTGATCTTTATTCTGATGCCTTTCATTGCATACTCTACTTGTGGAGTCTATTCTATCATCTGACTGCAGAACGTGTTTTTTGATTTACTTGACATATTGTTTTCGATGCTGTTATGCTCATTATGGAAAGAAGGATATTCTATCAGGAAGAGTATTTATAGATTGATCTCAGGGCCTTTTCTTTCTGCCTATGTAAATCTATCTCTTTGAGAAGAAATTTGGTGTCATATAGTAGGTTTGTATAGTACTAGTACACTAGTACTTGTTACTCATGCTTTGGCCAAAATTAGCTATATTGACCATCCCCAAGCTTCCTCTCATAATCTTAACCTCTGATTATAACTTGACCAGTCTCTGTATAGTAGTAATTATTAATCTTTGAAGGGACTAAGTGGTTGAAAAATTTATGGTGTCATGAATGAGGAACTTCTCATGCATCTCTTTCATAATTAGTGGAGTAATTAGTACTATGTAATAGGCTGATTATTCACTATGTAAACATCATTATTGATAAATCTCACAGGTTGCGACTATTTAATTAAGCGAATGATGCGTGACATCATGAGTTGATAATTCTAGAAGCAGAACACTGATTTTTCCTTTTTACAGGACATGTTTGAGGAGAAAAGGAGTATTTTAGAACCAGCAGGTGCTCTTGCCCTGGCTGGAGCCGAAGCTTATTGCAAGTACTATGGACTCAAGGGTGTAAATGTAGTAGCACTCGCCAGTGGAGCAAACATGAATTTTGATAGACTGCGATTGGTAACTGAACTTGCAGATGTTGGTAGACGGCGTACTTGCAACTTACATGCCAGAGGAACCAGGAAGCTTTAAGCAATTCTGCGAACTTGTAGGCTCTGAAAATTAGCTTTACATATTATTTACTGTCTCAAGGAGACCTACTGACCTAACAATTGACACTGTTTTCTCAGATAGGACCTATAAATATTACTGAATTCAAATATAGATCTCATACAGAAAAAGAAAAAGCTCTAGTGCTATACAGGTGAAATATATGCATTTCATATGTTAATAATACTCATTTTATGCTTATTCATATCTTTTGGTTCTGCATTAAAGAACAAGCAACTCATATATAGACCTTCCCGTGTCTCCCCCGTTCAGTGTTGGCCTTCACACAGAAGCAGAGCTCGACGCAATGTTGGAGAGATTGCAAGCATCTAAGCTACATACAATAAATCTAACAGGAAATGACCTGGTCAAAGATCATCTGCGACATCTGGTACGGATCTTTTAATGTTTTCTTGAATCTTGTAAGGACTTAATTTTTCACTTAAGTCGCCACGGACATTTTCATCAAGAAATGTGGTCTACCTTGAAAGGAAGTTAATTCTACCAAGTCAAAAGAATACCACTAAAAAGAAAGCATTTAGTCTCTATGATAAAAAAGCAACCCATAGTTGCTGAACAATTTCATGATGTTTGAGAAAGTTTATATGAAGGAACTATAAATTTGACTTTTATGTATTTGTGTCATTGTGTGCCTCTTAGATATCAGAATCTATATGGTTTAATTAAGAAATCCCCTCACACAGAAGCAGTATATTGTGAGATAGTATAGATCTTGAGGGTCATGAATTGTACATGGAAACATAGATATGGATCGTGCAGTTAGCTGCACAGATTACTGTGCATTAGTTTGATAGCTAATTTATATGAAAGATTACCAATCCCCCTCCCCCCTCCCAGATACTTGTGCCACTTTCCGAATGAGTACGCACTACAAACTGCTTGATCTGTTCTTGGTTATAACTCTTTGTTCAGAAGTTGCCTCCCGTTTCACCATTGTAAACCCGGATTTATACATAGGAACCTACTTATGTGTTCTTCTAAGTAGGATTACATTTGTTTGCACTTATTTAACAGATGGGTGGCCGGTCCAACGTTCAAAACGAGCTTATCTGCCGCTTTGTTTTTCCGGAGAGACCAGGTGCTCTGATGAATTTTTTGGATGCTCTGAGTCCGCGTTGGAATATAAGTTTGTTCCACTATCGGGGGCAGGTAGTTAATACAAATCTGTTTCATTTAATGCAATTTGTCTTATCATTGCTTTTGATGCTTACAAATCACACCTTGTTCATTCTTTAGGGAGAAACTGGTGCGAATGTGTTGGTTGGTATCCAAGTGGCTCCAAATGAGATAAATGAGTTCCATGCTCGCGCAGACAGTCTTGGGTATGAATATGAGGTCGAAACCAGTAATGAAGCGTTCCGGCTGTTGATGCGGTGAATTGTGATCCCTAACTTTTAAATTCGTTGGCTTATCATTTCAAGCTCATGGGTTTGCTTCGGGGCTGCATGTTCCACATCTTCCGAAGCTATGACTGTACTGTACCATTTTTATTGTGGTGAAGTAACTCTAATTATGTGATATGTCTCCATTCTTGTGAAGGTCAATGTTAACTCGGTGAATGGAGATAGTTCTGTAATTCTATTATGTGTAATGGCATTGTTGAAATAGCTATAATTATTTGTTCACAAGGCGATGCTTTTTGTTCTTTGTTCCTTCTGAAAAGGAGATAGATACATGGATTCATTATGCATCACAGCATCAGGATCATATAATGAATCCAGGGTGGGGTTCTACGCACCGCGTGCCTTGTCAAACAATTTTTGAAATGAAAAACTAGAGAACGCCTTGTGGTAGAGGTCGATTTTTTACGGGTATTAGAAGTACAGGACTAACAATGTGTTAGTAAAACTGTGAAAATTAAGAAGAGAAAAGTTAGTAGATAGAACACCATTGACGAGCTATGAAGCAATGATAGTTATCTCTTCTTTCTTAAACGAATCCGACAGGGTGGAGATCAACCCACAGAATTAAGCCATGATAGTTATCTTCTTCTTAATGAACGAGAACAACATATAAATTAGTACTCCACCCTATCACAATCAGTCATATTCACAGTTCAAATTAAAGGGAAAAAAAAGTTGAATCCACCTAGGTAAAATTCCTCGTTTCACGATTCAAATGTTTCGGTATGCAGAGGATGGTTCGGAATAATACAATTACATCATGATCGAAAGAAAGGGCTACGCTTCATTCAATTACTGGTCGGGGGTTTATAAATGATTGGTTTGCAATGCCGGACGTGACCCAAACATTTAAGGAGGGTCATTGATTGTAACAATCAAAAGTTTAAGATTTGAAAAAAATGTTAATTTTAGTAACACGACTTAAAAGTACGATAATACTACTCATGCGTACATACACGTGTTTATTACATGAGATAAGTTATTGATAATCCGAAGCAAAAGTCGCATTTTGATTATTTTTATACTAGTGTTTATGAAAATAAATAGCAAGAATGAATATATAAACATGTCTAAACACATAGTGAGAGGTAGAGCATAGCACGATGTAAATAATCTCTCTAAGCCCAAAATAATTTGGAAACACAGACTGTGACTCAGCAAAACCCCTCCTACCGAAGAAATTATTGTCTCCAAGAAACTTACATTGGATGGCATAAAATCAAGTAAAATTTCAATCCAGTCGCAGATTCGTGATCTTCTTCGTCGTCGTCTCCACATTTCCGTCAGTCAACTCCACGGCTAGTCTCGTTGACTTCCGCTCGGCGCCGCCGTGACTTTGCCGGACATCAGATTTTCTAATCGGATCTGCCGTCATCCGGATTGACCAACTAACCTAGCAGAGTAATTTTTCCATCCCGTTCTAACTGCATTTCACCTTGTTGCAAATTCTGAAATTAGAATTGTTCAACTTTACTCTCTTGCCAACTGTTTGTCGAAATGCCGTTTTCACTGCATTTCGATTTTATTTCTCTAACTCAATTGTGGCTTGCTTATTCATACTGTAAGCGTGTGTTTTAGATCATGTACGTTTTGTTTCAGAAACTTCATGTTTAAAGTTTTTGATGAGAAAAAATCACTCTGTACTTCACTGTCAGCTGAAAAATGGAACATCGCAAAAGGTTGAATGAGTGGTTTTCTATCAAGTGAACTGGTTTGAAATTTAGACTAACTGCTTACTCTGTCTTGTTTCCGCCGTGCTGATGGTTTCGCCTGTCAATGCTAGTAGTTTGTTGACTGATCATTCACTGTTCTGTTGCCTGTAGCTATTTCTCATGGCCTTGGGGTAATGGCTTGTTTAAGTCTATCTTGCAACTTTTGTTTTTTATACCTGATTAGAGTACTTGGTTACTAACTTCACAGCTAAAATATGATGAATAAAGATGACTGCCATTTTAGTTTTGGACATTTGAGGTGTTAAGAATTTCCAGTCCTGACTCTTATTGACTACATGTATGGTAGAGTAGTCTAAAGATAACTATAATTATGACAGTCATTGATAGTTTCTTGAGTTTTCAGCTATAATAACGATAGTTTTGTTGTCAAACCATCCTTTGTTTTTGGATCAGAGCATTCTGGATATTTATTTAAATCGACTATGATGATAAATTCCATGAAATTTAATACTAAAACTACAGTGAAAGACAGTCGAAATTTCAACCAACGGAACCGAAAAATTTATTTGCGCTGGTTTGCACAGTCGCTTAACTGATCCTGTCTGGTTTCGTAAAGAATTTAACCTGAAGCCCCAAGTAAAAACACCGAATCGTACTATACCAAGCCATTTTCGTAGTTTGCTCGTGACTTTGTAACAAATGCAACTTATTTTCGCTGACAAGTGTTAGCATGCTAAGTTATCAAATAAATGTAGTATGCCTTTTGAGTTGGAAGCTTTGAATAAGAAGAGCGAAGTAAGGGTGTGACCAGGAGTTAACTGCAGAATTTTAGATTGTACAATCTTGCTTGAAGTCCAGACTGCAGTTGATATATAACTATTTAATACTGATGCTCACTACTGTTACTGGAAGTAGTCAAGTAGATTACCGCAACAGTGCAACTGTGACCTGATCACGTTTAGTCATTTACTCACTGAAGACTGGTTTCAACTTTCAATCAACCTCATAGTGCACTTGCCACCTCACATTCAGTTCTAATGACAATATGTAATTTCCTAATTGATGTCGCGGATCAAGTCATTGCATGCATACTGGATGTAAATATTCCCTCTTACTGCAGTGGTACAAGGAAGACGTCAGATTTGACAACTTTGAATTTGATGGAAGCATTATCCTAGTTCCTGCTGGCAATGAACTTCAGGTAATATAATATGTTCCCTAAGTTTATTTTCACGTGGCATTATCCTATTATGGTATTTGTTCACAATGTAGGTCCAGTTATCTTTGTGCCAAAACCCATGTTGAATGTAGAACTTTATGCTTCTTTTCCTGTATTTCGGTCGGTCGGTCGCCTTTGAATGTCTTTAAATATTTCCAACATCCTGAATCCTGATACACTTTACACTGAATCTTTTGTAGATCACGAGTTGAGCATAGTTGCTTTCTTTCTTTCTGAAAGCAGCATTTAGTACTAAAGTTACGAACTTACCTAAATTAATTGACGATGGGACGTTTAAGGCTACAATCTAGCATTAATGCAATTGAAGAGGAGCCAGAAGAGAATGAGGTTACCTCTTCGAGTATGGCTGCATTGGCATGTATGATTAATTCGGAAGTAGGGGCTGTATTGGCGATTATGAGGAGGAACGTGAGATGGGGAGGTCGTTATGTGTCTGGCGATGATCAGTTGGAGCATGCCCTCATCCAGAGTCTTAAAACATTGCGGAGACAGATATTTTCATGGGAACATCAATGGCAGTCTGTGAATCCGTCCTTATATCTTCAGCCATTTCTTGATGTAATACGGTCAGACGAAACAGGTGCACCAATCACTGGTGTTACATTGTCATCTGTTTACAAGATCTTGACTCTTGACGTACTGGATATTAGCACTGTCAATGTTGAAGATGCTATGCACTTGGTAGTTGATGCTGTTACTAGCTGTAGATTTGAACTAACGGATCCAGCTTCTGAAGAAGTTGTCTTGACAAAGATTCTTCAGGTTCTTTTGGCATGTATGAAAAGTAAAGCATCTGTAATGTTGAGTAATCAGCATGTTTGTACTATAGTGAATACTTGTTTCCGCATAGTTCATCAAGCTGGAACTAAAGGTGAACTGCTACAGCGGATAGCTCGCCATACTATGCACGAATTTGTCAGGTGCATTTTCTCACACCTCCCTGATGTTGACAATACAGAGGGGTCACTGGTCAAAGGAGTCAACTCTTCAAAAAATGAGGTACATAGTGTCTTACTTTTATAATTCCGTCTGTGGTTACTAAAAGGTTCTCTGTGAGAGTGAGCGAAGAAAACTTTACTACTTTTGAAAGCTCTGTTATTAATTCATGAGGTTGTATACCAGACCTAGATAAACATTTTATTTCCGGGGGCATGTTAGTATATTTAGGTGAGGGATGGTTCACAAGATGAGATGAGGTGGCATAATGGTGGAATCTACTTAATGCACTTCCACATGTAGAAAAATCATGACAGTAACAGTCTCAAGAATCAGCATGGTGCTTATTCATGGATAACATGCTTCCTTCAACATATTTACATATGTATTCTGGAGATTGATATTTGTTGCTTCCTCTTTACATATTTACATATTTAAGAATTTGTCATCGTTTATTTGTTGCAGATTGGTGGACTTCATCATGGCTATAGTTTTGGTAACAAATTGGAAAATGGTGGTGCAACTTTTGATAGTGATGAACAGCTATCATCTGGAATTCTTAATTCTGCTTCCTCCGGTCTGATGAGCGGTGTGATGGATGAAAGCATTACTAAATCGGATAGTGGGAAGGATACTGTGTCATATGACTCACACTTAATGACAGAACCATACGGCGTACCCTGCATGGTTGAAATATTTCACTTTCTCTGTTCGTTGCTGAATGTAGTTGAGCATTCCGGGATGGGTCCGAGAGCAAATTCTATGACATTCGAGGAGGATGTACCTCTTTTTTCCTTGGGTTTGATCAATTCAGCTATTGAATTAGGTGGTACTGCTATCCATCGTCATCCTAGATTATTGAGTTTGGTACAAGATGAACTATTCCGCAATCTGATGCATTTTGGCTTGTCAGTGAGTCCTTTGATTCTCTCTATGGTCTGTAGTATTGTTCTCAACTTATATCAGCATTTACGCACTGAGCTGAAGCTTCAACTTGAAGCGTTCTTTGCATGTGTGATTCTGAGACTGGCACAAAGTAGATTCGGGGCTTCATACCAGCAACAGGAGGCTGCAATGGAGGCTCTAGTTGATTTTTGTAGGCAGAAAACCTTTATGGTTGAAATGTATGCAAATCTCGACTGCGATATAACATGTTGTAATGTGTTTGAAGATCTTGCCAATTTATTATCCAAGAGTGCTTTTCCAGTTAACTGCCCCCTATCTGCTATGCATATACTTGCATTAGATGGTCTGATCGCAGTAATCCAGGGAATGGCTGAGAGGGTAGGCAATGGGTCAGTTAGTTCTGAACGAACTCTTGTTCATCTAGAGGAGTACACTCCGTTCTGGATGGTGAAATGTGAGAATTACGGTGATCCTGACCACTGGGTCCCTTTTGTTCGAAGAAGGAAGTATGTCAAAAGAAGGTTAATGATTGGAGCTGATCACTTCAATCGGGATCCTAAGAAAGGGCTGGAGTTTCTTCAAGGAACACATCTGCTACCCGATAAACTTGATCCACAGAGTGTGGCTTGCTTTTTCCGCTATACTGCCGGTTTAGATAAAAATCTGGTAGGAGACTTTCTTGGAAACCATGATGAATTTTGCGTTCAAGTTCTTCACGAATTTGCTGGAACGTTTGATTTCCAAGACATGAATCTTGATACTGCACTAAGGCTCTTTCTGGAGACGTTTCGATTACCAGGAGAATCTCAGAAGATACAGAGGGTGCTTGAGGCATTCTCAGAGAGATATTACGAGCAATCACCGCAGATCTTTGCTAACAAAGATGCTGCTCTAGTACTGTCCTACTCCCTCATAATGCTGAACACAGATCAGCATAACATACAGGTGAAAAAGAAGATGACTGAAGAGGATTTCATCCGGAACAACCGAAACATCAATGGAGGTGGTGATCTTCCCCGTGAGTTTCTCACTGAGCTGTATTACTCAATATGCAAAAATGAGATTCGGACCACTCCTGAACAAGGAGCTGGTTTCGCTGAAATGACTCCAAGTCGATGGATTGATCTGATGCACAAGTCTAAAAAGAACTCTCAATATATCGTTTCTGATTCCAGGGCTCACCTTGACCATGATATGTTTGCTATAATGTCCGGTCCAACAATTGCTGCCATTTCTGTTGTATTTGACCATGCTGAACATGAAGATGTTTACCAGACGTGTATTGACGGATTCTTGGCTGTTGCAAAAATATCTGCATGTCATCATCTTGAAGATGTACTGGATGATCTAGTTGTGTCTCTTTGTAAGTTCACCACATTGCTGAACTCGTCATCTGTGGAAGAGCCGGTTCTAGCTTTTGGGGATGATGCCAAAGCTAGAATGGCAACTGTTACCATTTTTACGATTGCAAATAGGTATGGAGATTTTATTCGCACCGGCTGGAGGAATATTTTGGATTGCATCTTAAGATTACACAAGCTAGGCCTTCTACCTGCTCGAGTGGCTGATGCGGCTGATGAATCGGAAACAGGATCTGATCCTACACATGGTAAGCCTCTTACAAACTCACTCTCGTCCGCTCATATCCAGTCAATTGGTACGCCCAGGCGATCGTCAGGCCTAATGGGTCGATTCAGCCAGCTTTTGTCTCTTGATACCGAAGAACCGAGGTCTCAGCCTACTGAACAACAGCTGGCTGCTCACCAACGTACGCTCCAAACTATTCAGAAGTGCCATATTGACAGCATTTTTACAGAAAGCAAGTTCCTGCAAGCTGATTCACTTTTACAGCTGGCACGTGCTCTCATATGGGCTGCCGGCCGGCCCCAGAAGGGAAATTCCTCGCCTGAGGACGAGGACACGGCAGTTTTCTGCTTGGAGTTGTTAATTGCAATTACACTGAACAATCGTGACAGAATCGGACTTCTGTGGCAGGGTGTTTATGAGCATATTGCGAATATCGTTCAGTCATCAGTGGTCGCTTGTGCTTTAGTCGAGAAGGCTGTTTTTGGTCTATTACGTATTTGCCAGCGACTTTTACCTTATAAAGAGAACTTGGCGGATGAATTGTTGAGATCATTACAACTTGTCCTCAAGCTCGATGCCAGGGTTGCAGACCAATACTGTGAGCAGATCACCCAAGAGGTCAATCGACTGGTGAAAGCTAATGCAACTCATATTCGATCACCGATGGGCTGGCGAACTATTGCTTCTCTGCTTTCCATCACAGCCCGACATCCCGATGCTTCTGAATCTGGATTCGAAGCACTATCATTTATAATGACTGATGGGGTCCACTTATCAACTGCCAATTATGTACTTTGTGTAGATGCAGCGAGACAGTTTGCGGAATCTCGAGTCGGGCAAACTGACCGATCAGTTCATGCTGTGGATCTTATGGTGTGCTCTGTCACTTGTTTGATCCGGTGGGCCCAGGATGCGAGGGAAGCCATGACAGAGGCTGAAGCTGCAAAATTGTGTCAAGATATAGGGGATATGTGGTTGAAGCTCGTTCAGGGTTTGAGAAAAGTTTGTTTAGATCAGAGAGAAGAAGTTAGAAATCACGCTCTTCTCTCTCTACAAATGTGCTTGACGGGAGTCGATGAGATTCGTCTTCCGGTTGGCTTGTGGCCACAGTGTTTTGAAATGGTTATATTCACGATGCTTGATGACTTGGCAGAAATTTCTCAGGGGAATCCTCAAACTCAAAAGGAATACCGGAACATAGAGGCTACTCTGGTTCTTGCCTTAAAACTGCTTGCAAAAGTGTTCTTGCATTTACTTAATGAGCTGGCACAGCTGTCAAGCTTCTGTAAGTTGTGGCGTAATGTGATTGGCCGGATGGAGAAGTATATGAAGTTGAAAATAAAGAGAAGTGAGAAGCTCCAGGAGTTAGTTCCAGAACTTCTTAAGAACACCCTGCTTGTTATGAAAACAAAGGGAGTACTCGTACCGACTAGTACTCTAGGGGGAGATAACGTGTGGGAACAAACATGGCTGCATGTGAATAAGATATTTCCATCCCTTCAATCGGAGATTTTCCAAAATCAAGATTCGCCTGATGTTGGCAGAAGTGAAATGGCCAGTTGACATGAATAGCCATCAAATGCCTCATGAGGTATCTGTACACGTTGAGTTTGCCTAATAGTACCTTACATTGTTTCTTGGTGATACCTGTCGCGTTGTATCGTTGAGGATAGCTGTAGAGATCTAACAGTTCTGGAATCTGTCTCTCTTAAACGAGTGCTTTTGTGATTTGCCTTGAGTTCTAATCTTTCGGAAATTCGAAGACAGAAGCGTTGGTTTCAAATCGCATGTACGCTTAATGGGTTTATAGCATGGACTCAGCATATATGTATGTGTACAGAATGGTAGGTTCTGACCTGAGTTTTCAGTGTTATTAAGTTCTATATAATTGTTTGTACCTCTGCATAAACATGGGGCATCTTCACTGAAATTCTTCTGTGCTATACCGATGTAATCCAATTGTTGACTGATTCTCATAATGATGATCCATCTTTTGAGTTTCAAATTTGCAGATGTTTGTTCCATTTCTTTTGATTTTTTCGTCTTTGGTCTATTTCATAAATGTACTCTCCGTTGAGTACTACATTAGGGATGCAGGACGGTGGGAGTATTCCTTTGAGTAATGCAGGGCATACTTACTGATAAATTTACGACCCGGAAATATCTGAAGACACGATTAATTTTACCAAGTTTGTATGGTTTCCCCACGTAAGCGATGGTAGAAATCTTAAGCCCATCTCTCAATTTGAACTTCCAATTTCCATGCGTGTTCATAATGCAAAGAGGGGAACCCTCTCCTATAGGAACTAAATTAATCTTTAAGCATTATGTTCTTATAAACATGGGTACATGGGTATTGTGCATAAACATAAAAACACTCCCTTTTGAATAGTATATTTTTATTAAAAATACCGATGTTCATATTTAAATAATTGATGATACAAAATAACAGTCAATGTCGATACATCACTAGTAAAACATTATACTTTACTTATAAACATCGGTCCCTCCCATTTGAACCATCCTAGATTTTGTGATACCGAAATGGGTGTTTTTTCATGCTTCAGTCATATGGCTAAGTCGTTGCCGATCATATCTGGTGTTCATATACTCAAGTAAAATTCTTTTGCGTTCATATAGAAAATATATTCTCAAGTAAAAACACCAATGTTTTTGGATCGTAATCATGGTGCTCCACCATTTTTTTGTTCTCTATTGTCTCTCGGGGAGTTACTCCAGTTCCCCGGTTGTCTACTGTAACAACAGCTTCTTTGTTACTTAGCCTGTGGAATAAGTTTGTTAACTAAGTCTAAAAGCGTGTTTTGTTATTACGTTTTTAGACAAGCGCTTTTATTAAATAAATAAATGCCTCAGATCGTGGCTAGGCGTTCAGATCCGACGGTTCCTGAGCAATGATGACGTTGAGTTAGTTACTACTGTTCATGTAACTAACTATAAAATATGTAATGCTCATTTTACAGAGGGATATTAATCAAGTGAATTCTTCTAGAAATCTCCATAGCTGTAGCAGTTATTCATTAGTGATCGTAGTTCGTAACAACTTATTTCATGAGAAGGTGCGAATTGAGTAAGTGGAAGAAAAACTAAGAAAAAGAGAAGAGAAGTTGTGTTTACATCGAGTCTCAGACTAAAGATATGGCCGTACCGGAGCTTGAAGGAGGTGTAGGCGGCGCCTAGCCGGGAGAAGGAGCTGATTAGAGAGACGTGAGTAGGAGCAGAATTATCAATTGTGGGCGATGGGTTTCCTTCCTGGCTCAACTTCTTCACTCTACTTTTCTCTTAACCGGGTTTCCGATCTTGACCGGTAGGAATCCGGTTAAGCAGGGATGAGCTCGACCCGACCTGACAACCTAGGAGGCTAGGACTGCCTGATTTTAACACTTCAATAAAAATACGAAAACTTATATTATTGTTAAGAATAAGAAAACAGTTTGGTGTAGTAAAACGATAGATAGAGGAATACATCAAGGTATTTATCATTGTGTATTATTCACAAGAGACGTTTCTATTTATAGGAATGTACTGGATAAAAAGTTACATGCAAATGGATTGGGATAAACTCTATTATCAATTATCTTGTCTATATTACATTTGTATGAGCATAATGACTTAATGAGAGAGGGAGACGAGACCGGGCTTACATAATCAATTGGAGGTGTCGGGCTTCCTAAGTTAACTTGTTTAGTCATTCATTTTGTTTTTTTCGTTTGAAACCGGTCAGACCTAATCAGGTTGCCGAGTTTGAGGGTATTTAGCTTGGTTAAACCGGGTCAGCCTTATATAGGGTCTAGTTGAGTGTTTTTTGGATAATATATATACCATATCGGGCTAGCTGGAACTAGTGTTGTTGAACGAGTCGAGCCGAGTATCTCATTCATCGAGCTCGTCTCGAGCTGATAACCAGCCCTAGCTCTATTAGGCTTGTTAACTAAACAAGCTACTTTTCGAGCTTGAGCTTGAGTCACGATATGTAGGCTCGAGCTCGATTCATTTTGGTTCGAACCCGTTAATGAATAATAAATATAAATTCAAAAAAAAACAAAATTAACCAAACCTAATCGAGCATTGTCGAGTATCAAGGAGTCACACCCTACTTGGCTCGATAGCGAGCACAAATTTAGGCTCGAATTCAACTCGAACATCTTATCAAACGATCAAAGCGCTCAATAAGGTTGTCTCGTGTAATACCTCTAGCCGAAAACCTTAATTTTTTTCCGATCATAATCATTATAACCTTGAATTTTTGTTATCTCATATCAAAATATTTTAATTTTCTTAATTTTAGTTAACTTTTTTTTATAATCAAAATGACTTGTGTTAACCCTCGGAAATTCAACTGCTCTAGGTAGCCTTATTTTTACACTTGGATATAGAGTATCTGTCAATCATTGGGTGTTTTTACAGGCCCAGAGTGTTATTGTAGGTATTCGAATATTATGAATTTG
>JAYMSR010000520.1:0-13621 GCA_036897825.1 Plantago rigida | reverse complement strand
AATACTCCCTCCACCACAATCTACTCTTTACACTTCCCTTTTTGATCCCTCCCAATTAATCTTATTCTTGTTCCATTTCTTGGCAATGTAAACTTTATAGTCACTGTAACATAGAAGTATATATTAAATGATCACCGAAGTTAGGGAGGATACAACCAATGTTGTCAATCGCGGATTGTGACGCATCGGCTAGTCCCAAAATACCTGCAACAGTGATCCGTCCCGCTACAGGATACCCTGTAGTGGGACGGCTTGAAGGCGCTGCGATCGCGCGCGATCGATAACATTGGATACAACAGTGAGAGTTAGATACTACAGAGAGCATCTTTGGTATCTTAGGAAAGCAATCAAGTAATAGTCTGTATTAGTGTGAAATCTGTACTAATGTGATACATTGTTTTACTTTCTTTTAGGAAGTTGCAGGATGTCTTAGAAAAGAACAAAGGTGAGGCACAAGTAATACAAGTAGCTGGGGGAAAAAAGAAGAAAAAAAGAAAAGAAAAAGTAGTTGGGGAAAAAGAAGGGGTACAATTCAAACTTGAGGAGCAAGTAGCTCAAGAGCTATTAGGTCATAAAAACCAAAAAGTTGGTGAAGGAGAAAAGGGAAACCGTGATGTAGATGGGGTTCTCCCTAAAGAGCTGTCCGTTGGAGTTACATTTCAGCTGTTGCGTCCTTGTGAAGGACGAGTAATAGGCGCTGGATTGGTGAGTATTGGAACAATACGAATTTCATCATCCTTGTTGAAAGCTACTGAAGATCAAGTGGGTTGCGCTGAAAAACTTATCAAACTTTGTTCGGGCCATTCGAGTTTATTGAACATAATGTTCTTTATTAATTCCGATGATGGTAACTCGAACATTCTTTCGGAAGAAGTTATCACATATAGACATTTCTTCCATAAAGAATGGCTTGACCTAAGTAAAGAGAAGGGTAATGTAACAGCCCAGATGTGGTGGGACAACATTGAATCGAAATTCAAAATTTTTTTCAGGTAAAAACATTGTTTATGTTTTTTAATGCATTTTTTGTTATTGTGTTGATTCATACAAGTGTTACTTATTAGTGTAATAGTCTCAATCATAGGGTTTAATGTACTGAAGGTTACTGTTTATCTTTTCTTTATTTTTGGTAGAGGTATTATAGACGGTGTGATGCATTTGCGTGGTCACGGACTGCGCATGGATACTACGGAAGTCTATATCACGCCTTTGGGCCATGCACGTATACTGCCTTCTATGGGGTCAGATTCGAAGTTGAATCATGTGGCGGACCTTAAGGCTATGATGAAAACCGTGATAACTTTTCCTTTCGAGAACAAGAATGATGTTGAGCATATAGTTGGACTTCCATGCGAACTGGCAAAGTTCCTTGACCGTGCACTTGATATTACGTAAGTCTCATATTACATGTTATAATTGCATATTACTATTAGTACCGAATAGCCTAAACAATAACTTATTAGTTGAACTTAAAACTCTTATTATACTGTCATTGCAGCAACTATATTTCAAAATTGCCAGATTCTATTCTTCTGTACGAGGGATATTATTGGACAGTGGAGGAGCGCATAAGGTTCATGGATTTGATGAATACGGCCATCAGATCAGATGTCGGATTTGTATATGCCATAGAGCAGAACTGTTGCGTAGTCTCCTCGAACTGGACTGACGAAGTTGAAGCCAGAACTGATGAATATGCAAAGCTTTATTATGAGTGGATCCGTCGTTCATTCCAGCATAGCAGTTCTTCTGCACCTTTGATATCTGATCTCATCCGTTACATCAATGCTATCTATAGTCACCTCATTGACCATAATGCTAATTATGTGAAACCAAAAAGTAAAAGTCGGCATGACATTGAGCGAGATGTCTCAGGAATGTTCCCTAAGTTGTACTCCGACATGATGACTTTGATCTTTCATATTACTTCAGGAGGGTAAGTTTTTATAAAGTTTCTATACAATTTTCCAAAACGTAATTCTTTATACAATTCTGATGCCTTTTTTTTTTTTGAGTAGTCTGGTTGATGACTCTATTCTCACAGAACTTTCGAACTTTGGCCCTTGTACCAACAATGTTATGAGGTGTAGCAATACAAAAGAAAACATTTCCTTTTGACTGGTAAGTTATTTTCTACTTGGTGTTCTTTCACATACATATATGTAGTGGTTGTTTGCTGTGTGCCAGAATTTATAGAACTGGATTGTGCGATTGTTGGACTTGGCGAGACCCCCATTAGGCTTACCTTTTTATGCAGTTTTCGAACCTATGACCTGTTAGTCAACTCCCAGGGTTATATAAGTACATAAATCCCAACATGGATCTGTAATCTGTAACTTCCATCTGGGAACAGAGCAAAACCATAATCGAATTACTTTTTCCATCAAACCTTAATTCCTAATTGCCTGATTCAACATTGTCTTAAACAAATTAATGTGACTTTTCCTAACATTATGATTAGAAAACAAATGACTGTTTTATGCTCCTGGGCACCTATGACTACTGACCTGCCTTATATTATGAACATTGATGGTTCAGTGGTAAATAACCCTGACCTACTCATAAATTCACTAGCTTGGCAGGTTTGTAATGGCACTAAAGTAGACTTCTGGTATGACAATTGGTTGTTTAATTTTCCTCTTGCTGACCTAGTTATGTTTGATCCTCATAATATTATTATGGTTAGTTCCTTTTATCAGAATGGGGAGTGGAATAAAGATCTACTAGGTAACTTCTTACCTCAAGAACTGGTTGAACATGTACAAGCTTTTCCTCTTAATGTGGAACTGCAAGATGAGTTAGTGTGGCCACATAGAACCTTCTCTATTAAAAGTGCCTTTAATCTTCTCAACTCAAAAACTGTTGTTGGGCAAAGTTTACCTTGGCATAGATGGATTTAGGAATTGGATTGAGGAACTATAAGGCATGTCTCAAAATACTAAGGTCTGATCATAGCTTATTTATAAGCAGACTCTGGTTCGGAATCTTCTGATATTTATATATGTCTTATGTTGAAGTAGTTTTTGGGTTTGTGGTGATCCTAGGGTGCTGATTTTTTGCTCTAAGCTTTGGTACACTGGATTGAAATCGATTCGTGATCTGAGTTGTCTGATTGAGTTGTCTGGTTTATAGTGTGCTTAAGTTTTTTAATCGAAGTTCTATAGGGTTTTAGCACTCTTTCAATTTCAATGATCAGTGTTCAACTAATTAATAATAAACATGTTAGTGTTACCGGTTTCATTATCATACATGCTTTCTGTACTTTCTGTAGTCTACTACAAAATTCTGACTTCTCCAATAATAAGTGATATAAGTATTAAACTATGCTCTCTATCCTGAATATCTGCTTGTAGGTTCTAGCATTGATTGGAGATCAACTTGAGTATGGTGAAAACATTTGCGGAGAAGTATTAAGTATCCGTTTTAACGGATATACTGAGTGGGTGGAACCGCAATGCATCTGATAAACAGGTTAGCATTTTCTCCATTATGTTAAAAGCCTTTTGTTTGAAATAAATATTGGTTGTAACAACCCTTTTCACATGCTGTGTCTGGCAGGCTGTGATGGCTTTGATGGATTCAATCAGGCGCCATCTGAAGCTTCCCCATGGCTATGTAATGGAGTACAAGCCTCCTGATGCTTCACTGAATGACAACTCATCTTATCGCAACACATGGTTGAGGGGATAAGCCTTGAAGGAATGGAACTTCCATTGTATGAAATCGCTGGTTTAGGATGGAGAAGTTCGATTTCTAGTTCTCAATTGCAGCAGTGTAAGTTCTCAGTTGTGGTTTGTTTGATTGTGGATTTGTGGCCGTAGAATGTCGAAGATGCAGTAGCTTTTTAGCTGTTAGGTGTTTCTCTTTCTTTGGCATTTATTGTGATTGATTATTGAAGGTTATTGACAATGGAGTGCGGCTACTCGTCTACCTTTCATGTGATCCACATGCCAAGCGTACAGTTTCAACTTCAAACTCTCCTCAGGAGGTTAAAGATAAACAAGAAGTGATTTTCACTTATGATGTAGATTTCCAGGTAACAGGTCTTGAATATAAACTATCTTACATTTTTTACACTAGCTATTTTCGGCCAAGTTGTATATATCACTTAGAATATTAAATTTACTGTTTAGTTCTTGTTGGTGTTACATGACAATAATTTCTGGCTATGATCTAATCTTGAGTATCTCCAAAAGCCTATACCTGTGAACTGTTGATCGCTAAAGCAATAATGGAAAATAATTGTTCAGAGGGAATATTAGTTGGTAATTGGTATTTGCAATTGGTACTGAAAACCGAAAAGTTGGAATAGCTAAAAACGAAATGCTTACTGTTGCATATTATAGAAGCATATCAACTCCTCCTTTAATCATACTTATTCTGCAGACTGGTTTAGCGAATGCATAACTGTAATCTGCTTTCCAGACACTTGTTCCCCTGGTTTGGTTTTTGAAAAATTATAACTAGTTATCAAGAATCACATTATGTTGTACTTGATTTTGGCATTTGTGGTGGAAGCCAATTCCTTATTGTTCAAGGTCATGATTGCAGGAAAGCGAGGTGAAGTGGGCATCAAGATGGGACACTTACCTTCCTATCCATAGTACTTGATTTTTATCTGAAAATTGAAAAAACCTGCCTGAAGGGACCTCTGCCCCGAATCTTTGCACATCTGAAAGTACAAAGGGATTATCTGCACTTTCCAGAATATAAAGAGATGAATTACCTACTAGACTAGGTATAAAACGCCAGAAACCTTTTCTTGAGATCATTGTGAGGGCATCAAGGCCGGTGGCTACAGATCCCATGTGCCTATTTCTATTCACCATAAGTAGAAGTTGCCTTTTCCTTTTCATATAATGAAAGTGGACACATGATTATGGAAGTATTTTCATTTGAATCAAATACCCATTGTTTTACAATTTTGTTATTCAATTCTGTTACGCATATCATTTAGACTGTTCCTGTCTTGTGGTGTAGCAACTTTATGTCGAAATGTTCAATTTTTTTTCATAGATAACCATAGGATATAGTTTCAATGAGGCTGTGATATTTAGAGTATAGTCCTGCCAATCTGATCGTAATTTATTGATCATCAGCACAAGTTTGTCTTCTGGTACACTCGTCGAACTCCAGGAGTCAGAAATCCACAATCATACGAGGACAATATCAAAAAATTGTTGACTTCAGCATGGTATGTTATTTAATGTCATCCATGGCTTTTACACTTTTGCTCTTCTTGTTCTCTTGATGATTTACTTACTATTGCATGGACACAGATTGAAGCCTATTGGGTCTGCTACTGCCACTTAGCTCGCCCCTTATCATTGCCAACCCCTACTGATTTACATCTATTCGAGGAAGGCATTCGTCCCTTGTGGGAGGTGTTGACTCTTTAAGTTGATCTAGTATACTGTCATTTCTGTTTTTGTGTTGAATGAAACAATGTCTTAGCAATGATCTTTTCCTTTGATCAGGATTCATCTAACTGTAATGGTGGGAAATAGATCATTAAATTTAAAAAGGCCGTCTCAGGCCGGTTTTGGGAGGACCCAGTATGTGAATTTTTACTCAGTGATATTATTTTGTATATCTACTGATGAACTGAGTCTTCTGTGTTTGAGTGCATTGCTTGATCTATTGTTTCCCTGTTTTGTTACTACCTCTTGTTTTAAGTTTGATCTAGTACTTAGTTTATGTAGAATGCACGTCTTCCAGATCTTATTATGCATATGCATACCTCTAATTATGGATATCTAGTTCTGTTTCTTCATCAACTTTGCAATTCTTATAGCTGTTCTGCTGTGTCTAGTTGGTTCCACACACTTGAAAATGTAGCAGTCCGAAGCTTGTTGCATCCTAATACCCTATTATTTATTTTACGCTTTGGTAGTATGAAATGGCATTAGTGATGTCCACGTGTTTGAACCATATTATTATATTACTGTGTGGCCCTTCATTCATAGCTCCTGTGCTCATACCTGAATATTTTGTGGTTATCAGAAGACACATATGTGCTATTACTTTCTGTAACCTAATCTTGAACTCCACTTTCATTCATGACTTAGTTTATCTTAAATTTTGGTCTTTCTTGCTCCCAAGATATCCTACTGAGGTTCTGCTGAAATTCCTATTCTTTTTAACAGTGCTCCACTCTGGGGGTTCGTTGTTTGTTTTATGCTCTTCAACATAAAAGGTACTACGGATATCCTACTTACTCTGTGATCTTACTCGTGAATTAACCTGATGCATGTTCTAGCAATATTTAAACGTGACAAACTGGCTTATTAGTGGTTTGTAACTTGCAGGGTCAAATCTGTATTTCTGGATTGCACTAATTCCTGTCACTGTAAGTTTCTCGCAAATGGAATTTTGTAACACATTATATATGCTCTAACCTTGATATAAGTGTATAAAAATAGGAGAAACTATATTGAGTAATATCCGAGATACATGGCCATCTCTCTTTAGGTTGCCTTATCCTTTTTCGAACTCTACATACTCTTAAAATGCTTACCTAATTTATGAGCAACTATGTTTTTTCTGCAGCTTGTACTACTTGTGGGTTCAAAATTGCAGCATGTCATAGCTACCTTGGCATTGGAGAGTGCAGGAATCAGCGGAAGTTTTTCAGGACATAAAGTCAAACTCCGGGATGAACTATTTTGGTTCAATAAACCAGAACTGTTGTCCTTAATTCATTCCGTCCTTTTCCAGGTTTGCCACTCTGCTTGAATTCTGTTGATTTAACAAAAGAGTTAACAAAAAAGTAAAATCAACTTGGAGGTTATTCTTCCAACTTTATGGATATAATTGGGTATGATACTGACACTAATCTTTCTTGCAGAAGGCATTTGAACTTGCTTCCTTCTTTTGGTTCTGGGTATGCCCTTAGTCCCTGGCTTGGTTTATATTGCAACTTGGCATGGAAGATAATTTGAAAAAACTCTAGAACATGTTACTCAAAACTCATAAGTTCAATCTTTTATTGATTGACGGAATGTAATTGAGATATTTTGAAGATTCTTTTGAATTTTATAGTATCATTATCATATATGAAAGTTCTGATGAAGATTTTCGTTAAATCACAGTGGCAATTTGGATCTAGTTCGTGCTTCATAAGTAACCATTTGCTCATCTATGTGCGTTTAATTGTTTGGTGAGCATGGATTCTAAATTTGTAGTACTTCCATTTGCCTTTCGTTTGTTCTTTCTTTACTTGGATTCAGTGTAAACCTAACTTTTTTGTGCGTAGGTTTGGTGGGCGATTCCTATGCAGCTACAGCACTTTGCCACTCTATGCGTTGGTGACTCAGGTAAAAACATACTTATCAGTGAAGGTTACAGAATATGTTTCACGTTTTGAAATGATGTGCACTCATGAACTACCTTGGTTGTTGAATAGTCCAAATTTCTAAGTTATGAGATGGGAGTATAACTTAGACTACCCTGTACTAAGTTTCCTTTGTTCTATTTTTTTTCGATTTCTTTTTTTGTTCTTTTTATTACAAAACTCTCCTACTTTTCAGCATTCTTGTATCAAAGAAATTTAAAATGTCAGTTGCGAAAAAAACTTCCGAAGTACTGAAAGGAGTTCAAACATAAAGCTTTGATGCAACTAGCTCACACGTGAGGGGGTGTGTTTTAATCCTGGACTAAAGTGTTTTTTTTTAGATGGGAACAAACTACAAGGCAGTTCTAATTCCTAACAGAATACGAGAGACGATCCATGGATGGGGGAAGGCAGCTAGGAGAAGAAGATTTGGCAATTACCCAAATGATTCTACTGTTCGTACAGACACAAGCACAGTAATTTCAGTTGAGGAATACAATCATCAATTACCAGATACTCCTCTATTTGACCATAGAATAGGTCCTGAAATTGATTTGCAACCTCTAGCATTTGTAAATGTTGGGGCGGTATGCCTCTCCTCCGGCCTTCTGCTACCATTTCATCACCAATGTCAGATAGACTCATGGCAGAAGATATCATACAAAGATCTTTGTCGTTGCCACGTTAGTAAAAGTTGGGATACAGATAAACTTGTGCAGTGTGTTGTTAGATACCATTGCAGGTATTAGTTTGTGTAGGATATTCAACAGGTGAAAACAGGTATTCATTAACACATGTTATGTTGTATCAGAATCTTCATTTGGTGTACTTAAAAGAAATGAGGGCTTAGATTATAATGAGAATCGAACCCGACTTGCAAGAATTAAGGCGATCTAGATTATTAGGCTGCACTGCTGCATCTCCTCTTCACAAACTTCATCAGTTTAGAGGTTTATCCACAGATCACAAGATCTGATGATATTTGTAAGGCAAAACGATGATGAATAAGGCGGCAATTCATGTTTCTAGTGTTCGGGAATCAAATCAATGATTTGCAAAAGAAAACTTTGATGAACCAACATACTAATCTAGTTCAATGAACAAGATGAGGCATACATCAGAAAAGCAATAGCTCAGACACTGATACAACATTAGGCTCAGTTAAAGGTAATGTTTTTACAATTATTATAAAGTACTGCAGTATCAGGCTAGTTATTTAGCTGCCTCAGCACCTGCTTCAGCTCTCAATGCTGCAGCCATTGCCTTTTGTCTGTTCCGCATCTGTCTTTTTACAGTTACCATACAAAGGCCTGCCAAATAAAATTGCTGAAAGACTCAATCCAGATTGGAACGAACTATAAACAGGTCCTGTACTTTGAGCACATCGAAGAGTAAGGAGAAATCTAAAACGCAACTTATGGCACAAATCATACAGTAAAAGGATACATCATACATGGCCAACATAAGTGTCTTAGCATCTTGTGTTACTAATGCATATACCACTAGCAGAAAATTTTATGCATAATGCAAATAATGTACTAAAAGATCTTAATAGCACCACCAAATTCAAAGAAAATTTAGACGTATATTGTGCTACTTTAATGGAAATTACCAAGCCATAATTCTCAAGGACATGTACTTCCATTATGCACTTCAGTGATCACTGTATCTTTTACATTAAGAATGCATGATAGAGAGAAACTGAAAGCTACAAAATGGGGCTGCCTTAAACCAATTTTATCACTATAAGCTGATTACTGAGAAACACACAAGGTAAGCAAGAAATTTAACAGAGTTCTACAACATAAACGATATTTGATACTAACATACTATGCCACACTCCCTAAGAAGATGACACTATTCGCTTCATTTTGCACAGATGTAAGAGAAACAGCTGCTCTCAAGAACTTGCTTATAGAGTACGGAGAAGCTTAATTTACTGACATCATCCCTTGCCCTTGTAGAAAGCACGGATAAACTTGCTCATTTATCAGTAATTTTTCTACTGATTAATGAACAAGAAATTAACACACTATCTAGACGTCATACAATATTATGCCCATGTATAAGGTGGGCTTTTAGACGAGGCCACAATTCGTGTTGTCTCAGAACCTAACCTCACTACAAGATTGAACTTTTTTATGAAAAAAATAAATCATCAGGACTTGGCAAAATACATATGCCTATGTGCTCTATAAGCTCGGGCTTTAGATGAGACAGCCAATCTTCAAAAGCTAACCTATCTACAAGGTCACATCTTTTAACAAAATGGAATCATCAGGACTTAGTATCAAGAAATACAATGTTATGCCTGCATGCTCTACAAGCCACGGGTTTTAGACGAGGCGACCATTCTTGTTGTAACAGAACCTAGCCTCTCTACAGAACACTGTTTGGCATCAGGCGGGAACGAAACTGAAATTGTCTCTCGTAAGGATTTTTATAGGAGACTCGAGACTATAGAATTACAATAGACCATTTAGGATGATAGAATCAGAAATGTAAAGAGACACAGTGCATTATTAAAACTTGGGTGATATTGCTATAGACACTATGCTCCAATATAAACTACGGTTGTATTAGAGTCATACGAGGTATCCTCCAAGTAAGATAGCCCTAGATATTCTGCTTCCCTCTTTTACTATAGGAAAATTAGTAGTATAAACTACCTAACCTATATTGTAGATGAGAACTAAACAATCGAAGTTGTATCGCCACTGCTTTCTAATTCATAAACTGTTTATGTAATTACCGTGGAAAAACAGCAAAGTAAAACACACCGTATAATTAACCTAGCAGTAGGCAGGATAGTCGCAGACAGCAGTATGTGGTGTGATAATCAGATGCTTAGTCGCGAATAGAATTATAGATGCAAACAAAATTGAAGCTCATAGATGCAAAAAGAGACTCATGTAATAAAAGACAAATGTCTCCTGAAACACAGAAAAAAGAAAATGCAAACCTGGACAATTATCTCGTGGGGGTGCTACTCAACTTGAAGTACTTCTCAAAGGACCCAGACCATGCAACCCTTTTAGTCAAGAAACTCGAGCAAAGATTGAAGAGCTTCTTCATAGTTCCAGGTATTGAAGAGTGCTCATATTTTGAAGTTGGAGTTGGTTCACGAATCAATGCGTAGTACCATCATGAAACCAGAGAAAATGATGAGCAAAATATGATAAGCCAACTTCTATAACAAAAGAAACCATAAACAAATCCACATCTGCCAGAAGAAATATAAAGCCATACTATGAATCCAAAAATCCCTAACATTTCTAAGCTATGTAGTACCTAACTCAGTCATCACAATATTCAAAGCATATTCAGCTCTGTCAATAACACTTTAATGCTACTAATATTCATATTACTATGAACGTTATTTAAACACAGTATTAAGCTTCATTTCTTCATTCTTCATCTTCAAGTTATTTTTAACAGTCTTCAGTATCTTCATATTTGCAACTAGACAGCTGCCTACAGATACATAAGCAAGAACCAAGCATATTCAACAGACACTAATTATGAAGAAGATATTTGCAAAAGTTTAGTTACATAGATTGCAATCTAGTTTGTTAGGCTTTATGCAAGTAAATTACATAGTCTAGAGCTTGGCATATTCCTAGGGTTGTGCAAGTGTTAGGACTTATTTTGTAGTTTCCTTAGTCCGGACCGAAGCTTCTCACTTGATTTTGGAGAGAGAAAAGTAAGGATAGATTACTTTTTGATTAAAATAATAGTGTGGGGTTGAAATTTTGTGTTAACTTTAAATTTTTTTTGTTGGATTTTGAGAAAAGTTGAATATATTAAATATTATAGTTGGAGTAAGAGTGGACAAAAATGGAAATGAAAAGTTTTAAGGAAAAATGGTAATCTTCGGGCGGGGGCGGGACGTAGGAAGTAGTATTTTGATCAGGATCACAATTGTAGTTAGTTTAGAATCAGCTAACATGTTGAGCCTTGTAAATTTGATATGACAAACATTGTAAAAGGCCTCTGGTACATGACTGATTCACATAGATTATAATAGGTTAGGTTTCAAGTAGGGCTGTGCAAAACATCCGCCCGCCCAACCATCCCGCACAAACCGTCCGCCTCTTACCTGTACCCGCCAACTATTTTTTCAAACGAAATTTTGACGTGTTACATTTTTTTTACCCCGCCATTAGTGGATTCGAAGCAAATTGCCAACTGAATCTGGTTGGGCTCGAGTACGCGAAACAGAGCAACAGACTAACTGGGTTGTTGGCTTCTAGAGATTGCAGACTGATAGGTCTTGGAGGGACTGAGTCAAATCTGGATCAAGCAGCTAAAGAGTGTCAAGCCGAGATGAGGAAGGGATTCATGGAGGATCGTCGTGCCTGAAGGAAAAGTGCAAGATGTGCACTATCTTTGTCTGGGTGGATCAGCACGGGAAGTGTTGAGGCCAACATCAAAGGACACTTAGTCTGAGCAATCAACAAGGGGATACTTTGTCTGGGTGACTGTGCACTGTGTTGGAAAATTTGGTCCTCTAGGCATGCGTAGCGAAAATTTCAAATTTTTTTATAGATCAACGTGATAACAGTAATTTAACTAATTTAACTGTTTAGTTATATATGAAATGTAAAGAGACGAGTGCATTATTAAAACTTGGGTGATATTGCAATAGACACTATGCTCCAATATAAACTACGGTTGTATTAGAGTCATACGACGCAGCTGGAAATCAAAAACTGAGTTTGCTGCCGCCTTTTACACTACTGGTTGTAAACCTTTTATCGCCTAAAAGTAGTTGTTTGAGGTTTCTCTATTTCCCTGTTGAATGGCGGACCTAGTCTGGGATTCTGGTTACTGCTCTTTTTGAAATATTGTTGAAATTAGGCTTAGCTTCTTAGTTGCAAGGTTATTAGATCATAGTAGTTTACTACAGTCTATTTCCTTGTATTTCCTAGTTGCTTTCAGTTCGTCACTCTGGCTTCTTGATCCTCCACTTGTGTACGGGTGCTACTGATATTGAGGTTTGCCCCTCTGAGATGTTGTACACTGTTTGAGCTTAAATGGATTTAATTTACTTGCAATATAATAATAAATAAAATTATGATTTGTGCAAATTTATTTGCTACAACTTCGTGTTCTTAGTTTAATCTGTCTGAACATAAAAAAGTCATGCACAGCTTCAAGAGTTTGTTGGAATTTTCAGTTTTGTTAGTTGACATTAATTTGATCAACTTGAGAAAATTATTTGCTATTGTCTCCTACTCGATATCGTATCTATCGATTCCATATGCATTTCATTTCCGTCTCTCCTAATTAATTGTATATGTTTCTCAATTTTACAAAAATGTTATTACACCGTCATTGGTGGGTAATACTAAACCAAACAAAACACACACTTTATAAACTTCTAAAATACTCAGTGGAAAAAAATGAAATTGTACAATTAAATGAGGAATTTTATTGATAGGTTTGACTTATCAAGGCTCATTGTTGAATGCAATTGCATTCGTATAGCACCCAAAAGAATCGAGAATGTTATCCATAGCCTATACTCTATAGCATTAAAAAGTGTCCCTTTATTTCACATATTTTCAAAGTTAATATACTTGGTTTGGAATAATTTTAAAATGGTTTTCGATTTGCTGTAAGAGTGAATATAAATTACAACTCTGTTAGAATATGCCTTGAATCAGTCAAGCCCGCTTACCAAGCCCCCAACGTGATGTTTGTACGGGGTCTCGCTGCCCGATCAGCGAGTCGTGGTCCACGGGTGACGCGCCCTGGTTTAGGGGTTGGGGAAACACCCCCGATTTTTATGGTATATGTTATTGTACATTAGGGTATTAAGATTGGGCCTATTTCCTGGGCTTTTTCAGTATCTGTTTAGAGAAGTGCTATATATACTTCCTCTTCCATAACCTAGTTGTATTTTGTAATCTGTGCTCCTCAAGATCAATAAAATTGTGCTCTTCTCTGCCCGTGTCCGTAGCTAACTCATTATTAGTGAACCACGTTAAATTTCTATGTTTTTTATTCACGTTTGTTTATGATCTTTCTTACTTCCGTTATAGCAAACTCAAAGTGCAAACACTACAAGAAAAACCGGTTTTAACGACGGATCTATCCGTCGTTAAAACCGACCGATCCGTCGTTAGGAAGCCTAATGACGGATATGGCGACGAATAAAGTCACCGTCGCCATTTCCTTCGTCACAAAGGATCTAACGACGGATAGTTATCCGTCGTTAAATAACGACGGATTTAACGACGGATAAAGGCTTGACTTTTTAACGACGGATTCTATCCGTCGTTA
>JAYMSR010000519.1:0-13625 GCA_036897825.1 Plantago rigida | reverse complement strand
AATAATAAATGCATAAATTTATTTAATTGTGATCAAAATACATATATTCCTTACATGTGGTTGTCTCTAGGACATATATACTTTCAGTATGTACTTTCTTCATATGGATTAAACCCCTTGAAATGATGTCCCTAATAAAGAAAAATCTCACATCATTGTGCTTGGTGCGCTCATGATGTGCAGGATGCTTAGCCCACAATATTGCTCTTTTATTATCACAATAAAGGTTTATATGTGACCGTTTTAAACCAAACTCATTCAATAGTCCTCGTAAAAACATAATCTCTTTAACAAATTCAGTTAAGGCTATGAACATAGCCGCACATGTGGAGAGTGCAACTACAGGTTGGTGATAGGACTTCCAGCTTATAACAGTACCAAACAAGGTGAAAATAAAACACCTAATGGAGTTTCTAGTGTACACATTTTATGAAAAGTCTGCAGCTACAAAGCCAACTAGAGTAAAATCAATCTTACATGTTGCTTTGAACTTCTGACCAGCATCAATAGATCATTTTATATATTTCATTATTGTTTTCATTGCGTCACAATAAATACTGCCATGGTTGCACATATAGACACTCATGACAAGCCAAATCAGGTATGCGACACAACATATCATACATTATACCACAACATATCATACATTATACTTTCTACTGCAAGAGAATTCTCAGCATCTGATTCATCTCACTCAGAGACTTTAGAGAGAACGCAATAAACAATTTAACACCGGGAACAAGGGGAGTAGATACAGGTATGCAAACTGATATATCAAATCTACTTAACACCTTCAATAGATAGCTAACTCCAGTAAGAGCTAAGTTAGTACCTGATGTATCTCTGCAAATATCCATTCCCAATATTGTTTTAGCTGCTCCTTCATGTCAAACTTCAGGTTGAGCTTGTTCTTAATATCATCAATAACCCCAGATCATGGAGTAGCAGTGTACTAGTGGTCACAGTTGCTGCCATTAGCAGGCCAGGATAAAGGTACTTAGGTACCGTATCAACTCAACTTCTGCTGCTGCAAGTCTGCAACTCTCCCAATTGTTTTCATGCCGTAGATCGCCCTAGATACATGGCAGTGAGGTACGCAGGCCTTTTTCTCGAGCACTTTCCAGCTAATTTCTCTTATTGCAGTGTTCTCTGATGAATTGATTCAACTATTACATATAAAATCCATTGAATTTACCAAATGCTGAGTATGTGAGATGAATTCAGCTGATCAGTTTGAACCGTGTTCATTTGATTTATTAACTATCAGTCTATCACTGTAGTTTTTTTATTCCTGCTAATGCACCATACCCTTGATTGTTACTTTCAGAACTCAATACACATAGCGGATTGATGGAATTCGAAATTTTTAAGTGCTGAAGTTTTTACAATGGAACCCAAATCTCCCTCGAAGTCGAAGCTTCCAAGTACAACGAGGTTAACTCATAACCCTAGATCGAAAAAGATCGTTTTTCTGTCCGTATTGATATTTTTTATGTTAGGAGTAGCTGGGGTATATTTGCTATTTGGGCAGCATCTTTTGATCCCTGAGGAAATGAATTCATACTTTACCATCGTGTTGGATTGTGGTAGTACTGGATCAAGAGTAAATGTATATGAATGGACGAGTAGAAATGGGAGCAAGGGTTATGGGGATTTTCCGGTTTTGTTGCATAGTTATCCTGAGAATGTGAATAAGAGCAATGGATGTGAGTACCACTGCATGCAAACTGAGCCTGGATTGCACAATTTTGTCAGTAATAGGTCTGGGGTGAGGTCCTCTTTAGAGCCATTGATTAGATATGCGGAACACTTAGTTCCCCTGGAGAGGCGTTCTGTAACACCTATATTTGTTTTAGCTACTGCTGGAATGAGAAAATTAGTTGCGAAAGATGCTGAGGGTTTTTTAGGGGATGTTAAGATTGTTGTGAAGGAGCATGGATTTTTGTATAGGAATAGCTGGATCAGGGTGTTGAGTGGTAAAGAGGAGGCTTATTATGGTTGGGTTGCATTAAATTTTAAAATGGGCATGTCTGGTAGTTCTCCGGGGTCGTCCACATTGGGACTTCTTGATTTGGGAGGCTCATCATTGCAGGTGGTAGCTGAAGTAGACAGGCCGATGAAAAACGAGCATATTATGAAATCAAAGATTGGGCCCGTTGAACATGATATTGTAGCTTACTCTTTACCAGCTTTTGGTTTGAACGAAGCATTTCATAGGACTGTCATAATGCTAAGTCATTTGCAGGCTCTCAAAGAAAGCACCGGTGGCATGTTTGAGATCAGACATCCATGCCTTGGTTCTGGTTTCTTTCAAAATTACACATGTCTTGGCTGCTTCGCTCTAGATTCTAGAGATTCAAGGAATACGAACAATCTTGTTCGAGATAATCAGTTGAATTCTGTGTTCCTTATTGGCGAACCTAATTGGGAGAAATGCAAAGTAATTGCAAAGGCAGCAGCAACCAATTCAAGCAGTTTAGACTGGTTAGACAAAGATGATCATTCCAAGTGCGTTGGCTTGTCATCTTATGAAGGTTAGTTGAATTTTACCATATATGACAAACTTTATTTGGCAATGTCAATTATTCATGCTGTTCTGGAACTCAGGTTATGATAAATGCTACTAGTTGTTGTTTTTATCTGATATATGGCCTCATTATGTCACATGGCCTTATAATGTGCGTTGGTGCTTTCACATGGATCCTTTATCTAATGACCCATATGAAACAAAAGATTTTTCTCATTTATTGATCTTCCTTCGATGTTGACTATGATATTTTAGGGGTACGTAGATAAGTTCATGGCATGGGTAAGCTAATCAAATGCCTGGATACTGTTAATTAAAGAATGTGTTCTTGTTATAAGATGATTGTTTTCAGTCTATACTGCCTGTTGGTACTCTGTTACTATTGTTTGCCATTGAAGTTCATTTCCACTATCACGCGAACTGTCTACATCATGATGTATTGATGTGTGATGTGCCATCTCCAGAAGAAGCAGTCCACATATACCTCTAAGTTGAACTAATCAGATGACATCATTTTCTTAACTCTGTTGTGCATCACATATTACAGTTCCAGAATCTTGAGCGTAGGATGGATGGTGTTATTGTATTACATTTCTTTTTCTAAACACGTATGACATTATCAAAGACCCATCCCTATTGGGATTGATTACACTTGTCCAATTCTTTCCACCCTGATCCAGAAAGAATCCTGGTAGATACATCACCGTCCATTCTAACGCAATTACAAAAAATACAAATCTCAATTATTGACAAATACCTTGTAATTGAGATTGATGACAGTATATGTGATAGTGTATTGCATTGGAATGTCTAGTATCATATACAAGAACAAATGCTTGAGAATAATTTTTTCTTCTTCTTTTGTTCTAAAATTCTGAATGACTTTCTCTCCTGCAGGCCATGCAAAACTCAACTTAACAAAAAGCTCCCACACTGTCACACGCTATCATGCATTATCTGGGTTTTTCGCCGTTTATCATGCTCTAAATTTGAGCCACCGAGCAAACCTTACTATGCTTTGGGAGTCAGGCCAGAGATTATGTTCAACATTATCAGCTGATCTGACTAGTACAAGTGGACAAAATTGTTTCCGAGTGCCCTATTTGACATCACTCATTGAATATGCTCTCTGCCTCAGTGGTAAGGAAATAATATTTGGACCTGGAGACATACCTTGGACTTTAGGCGCATCGCTAATTGAAGGAGAGTTTTTATGGCATCATGAGCAAAAATCTTTGAACCGCATTTTGACTCTGAAAGACAATGAAACGATAACTTCTTTGTTACTTATATTTGTTTTGCTTTTATTCCTTCTCCTAATTGTTTATTGGTGTCAGATTAAGTTGCCTATGCCAAGCAGAAAGGCTTCTGGTACTAGGTCAACATTACCATCTTATTTATGGCTGAAACGTCAGCATAATTAGTTTTCAGCTGACATTTTTGTGCGATATGTGAAAAATCTCCGATGTATTATCATACTATAGAAACTTCAGATCATTTACAGTTTATTCATCTGGTTAAGTTGCTTAGAGCTTCTACTTTTTCAGAGTTCTGTGTTTCTGTTAAGCCTGAGTCTTCTTGCCAATTTTCTTTACTTGATTTGTTTGGCGGAATCTTTTACTTGCTCTATTGTGTCCACGGATTTCTGGCTGCGGATCATACACAGACACATGTATGGAGGTAGATGGCGCTGTAAACTCGGCTTTTGCAAATGTTGTTCTTAAATGCTGAAAGCAAAAGGGCCTTTTTTCGTAGCTGACATTACCAAATTAGCTTTGGATGATAAAAGCTAGAGGCTGTTTTGTACTTGCTTTTTTTCTGTACTCAAAGTGCTCAATTACACAAATATGAAGTCTACGTTGATACACCACTGATCAAGATCTTGATATAAGCTTTTACAATAAAAGATACATTAGCCTATAGTAGAAGAAAAGTTTGGTTAACTAATTTACATCATCAAAGTTAATTAAAAACATTCATTTACTACCAGACTTTGGCAAAGAAAAGTGAGACTAAATTGCAAGAGCTTCAAAATGCAGCCACAAGACTTGACCCACAGCCATCTCCCTCAGATCCACCAACATCCACCCACACTTCATTCACACGTGAAATGAACCTAAACGGGGAACTGTATTGTGCAATCGAATATGCATATCCACTGTCAATGGAAGTTGTGTTTGCCCAAAGAGACCTGCTCAAGCTCACAGCAAGTTTCTCAGCCTCCTTAACAATGTTGTTATCCCTTGCAAAACCTGAGAATTTTCGGACAGCAATGCAGTGGCTCGTCCATGAATCAGATTGAAGATTCAGTTCGGGAAGTGGGAGGGGTGGTGTGCTCTGGAACTTTAGAGGTAAATAGAATTTGACAAAGTAAGCTGAAGAATGAAGAGGTCCGGCTCCTGGGACAATACTGGTTAAGACTGCAACTGTCATTTGTACTCTTGAGAGTTGAGATTTGCCCCTTCTATTGTACTGGAATAATCTGCAATCAGAAAAGAACAATTTCCATTTATGCATAAAAGTATAGAACAATTTCCATTTATGCATTTTCATTGTTCATTAGCTGCCACAATTTTCGTCAAAACTGTGAATTGCAAGAAAGGATAAATCCATGCACTTTTCTACCAAAACATCTAACCGTTTCTAATATTAACGCGATCAAAAAAATTTGAACATGTAGAAAGAATTAATATTTTGCATACCAACTAACATGTCTTACATGTCTTCAAACACCTGATTGATATTTTGTCTGCAATCAAGCAATAAAGGAAGTTTTTACAACATCAGGAGCTTTGAAATTCCAAGCCCCAACACACCTTACACTTAAAAACTAGCAATTGAACTGTTTCAGGTGAACCTGCAGTAAATCAAAACCAAAATTTACATCTTTTAACTCTCCAATACCATGATGATAAGCAACTCATTGTAAACATATAGAGTTTAACGCCTCTAAATATTTAATCCGTATCCTTCGAAATCCATACCAATTCCACAACAATAGTTGACTCGATTCGAAACAATACCATGGAACAATCATTTCATTCTGCAGAACAGTATATTAGGTGAACTGGTAGGCTTTGCTCTTGCGGAATCAAGTACGGAAACAGATTCTTCGCAGGGCTGAGAGAATAATGCTGCATTTACGCCCACCTCCTATCAACATAATAGGGGTTGAAAACTCCCCTATTCACTAGTCAAACCAGCTGGTAATGTATGGTTTCTACTATGCCGGTCAGGTTCCGTAAATTCTCCACTCTGTAGTGTAAGTTAACAAAAATGTCCATAGATTTGCTTCTGATATTGTAATTCTAAACTTCAATAGACAAGCTTCTCCAATTCTAACACCAATTCGATAATCGAACTTAAAAACAAATAGCCCAAATTGTACATTAACTTGACAATAGAAAAAATCTGAGCATCTAAGTTATTCAAGCATCATAACTCATAATATTCACAACAAGCATTCCCAGCTGAATAAGATCGAAGAACTAAAAATCGAAAGGGGAAATACCTGTGGAAGCCAAATTTAGTGGCTTTTTCGAAGGAGATGTCATCAACTGGAGCAGTCATCCGGGCAGATTCTTTGTAAAATCGAACATCAACTGGTGATTCGTACGATTTTTTGCATTCAATTTTCTATGTAATCATTAACACCGTGAAGATAAAAGGTACTATTTCCTGAATCAAGATTCTTCGAAACCTCATTTTCTGTATCTGCAAGTAAACAAAGAGAAAAATGGCTTCAATTTTGAAATTTCTATTTCCAAATGATAGTTCATACTACTAGAACAATGAAATAGGTACCCAGAGTGTCTTGCGACTTTGGTTATCACTGGACCAAACTGTATAGAATAGACTAGTAGTACCGGAAAGTTGCATCTCTTTTGAACCTCGTGTAAAAAACTTAACCCATGAAAGAGGTCAGACAGTGCTCGGTCATACTAGTTGCTCTAACCGATAAGAAACCAAAACATCACAAATAAAATAATTAATTTTTACCCTGTGATAATTTCCACTTATGAATTACGACAATTTATCGGATACAAAATTACAAATCAATAAATCTTACAATGTTGTTCATTCCCTTTGTTGATCAGATTACAAGTACAATGATCTTCATAATTTGTGTAAGAGTTTATGATTTGGTTACAAACGGTTTGTTGTGAAGATCACTTATTAGGGATCCAATCTGTTTAGAAATAATGTCGAAAGTTAATGAATAGTGTATATAGTTAAGAAATAGTGAAAAAGTGAAACACTCGATATCAATTTGGCATTCACGTGGAATAATTTCAAAGGTTGTATTAAAAACGATCAATAGAATTGCAAATTACTAGCATCCAAAGATCAGATTAGACATTATGTATTCACAAATAAACTACAGCCTCGATGTACATAAACATGACTCATACTTCATGGCTATATTTTGCTGGTTGGTCTGATACACCAAATTCACGATCAGAGAATGCAAATACAAATCTTCACATTTCTGTGTATCCATAAGTACGATAACCCGACGAATCTTCATTTCCTGAAGGTAGCTGGAACAGTATCTGCTGTAAAATACTGTCGGACATCCTTCGCGGAACAAAATTTCACCTACAAAACATATTAGAGAAAAGTATCAAGACACCTAAAAACATTAATCAACAAGTCACGTTAGCGCCTCACTGACCTGTCACGGTCAATAGTATAAACTCTAAAGGGTGCACCAGTTGAAAAATGTAGAATCAATTAAGATGCAATATACGGTATGATTATACACCAATTTTGGCAGATGAAACTAGCAGCAATGAAATAGAAACCCATGCATTTTGTAGATATCAAGTGCTGTATAGATTTCTCACCAGAGAGGCATATGATTTCAACAGAGGCTTAATTATCTGCCAGACTGGTTTGAATATGAAGGGCGCATCCACGAATAGGACTTCACTCAATCGCTTAGGATAGTAGTAGTAGAACGCGTCAAACTGCATGGGGGCAAAGGAAAGAATAGTTTCATCAGTCAGGCCATTTTTCCACTAGGGAAGACAAAACCAAAATGCATTATTGAAGCTCCAAAAGGGTTGGAGCATAAAGGATAGTCGGGGATAGTAACAAAATCAAAAGTATTCAACCAAGTTCATAGTAATGAAATAGACCACCATATACAATGTGATGCAAGGTAAAAGAAATGGACAAGCTAGCAGATAAAAAGTTAACAGGAGCTTACCACAAAGGTTACAAACTTCATATCAATATTTTGTGCACTAAATCCACAAAGATCTATTATGACAAGAATTTCCTGCTTCCCATTTGGATGTTTGAGAGCTTTCTCAATCAGAAATGTACATAGCTTCTCATCTTCACGCGCGTTGTGCTTCTGCCGACATATGTAATGCATATGAACACAATATTTTCATGAAAAACTCATGGAATTAGTGCAGACAGCAGGATCTTATACCATGTGCACAGGTTACACAGTGTGCGAATCTAGTAGAGAGATCAAAGTGGATAGGAGTGAACGAAACTGTACTTGCTAAAAATAAGTAACAGTTAAGATATTATTCACGCTTATACCGTGGAGGTACCAGGATTCTGGATAAGCAAGCTCAAGGTATGCATTAAAAAGATGAAAACAGATTCAGGAAGTTATGCACTGCTCTGTCAGATAACGAAACATCTAGGGAAACAGACAAAATGACAGATTTTAAATGTTTTAGCAAAGAACCTTTCTCTGAATTCTGATTTTTCTCCTCCTTTCAACCTACTGAATACAATCCAGAATAAGCTTATTGTCATATCACATATTGACTGGTGAGAAGTCTTAGAGGACTTATTGCCAGGTTACAACATACATCCAAGGCGTGTTTGTATATTTTATACATGTTACTGTTAGATGGTGCCGGTGAAAACAACAAAAATACCATGAAGTGTTTGTGTAATTTACACCGCCTTGGAAGAAACCAAGCATGATAAAAGAACAAGTTTATACCAGTACTTTTAGTTTTCATGAGAAAATATATTTGATTGCAAAATACATGCACACTATTCACATAGGTTAAAAGTTATAAGTTGAATGATGAAGAAAGTAATCATCAATGAGTTGGTATTACGTATTAAAACCGATTCTAATCCTAAGTTAGAATCATCCTGTTTAGATTCTTTAATTTCTTGATCTCCAATCCATAACATATCACATACATACCCCTGGTATATGTTTAGCTGCTTCAACTATCATCACCGGTCTGTCAGATACATCAAGGTAGTCATGCAGATAAGCTTTTCCAGTCTCTGCTACCTTCTTGACAGATTCTTCAGTCAACTGTGATACACCAAAATCATGCCGCCATCTCTACGTAGATATACAATAAATTCAATGCATATGTCAGTCAATGAAGAGTATTCGCTATCGATATATTATGACACAGTTGCTAACGTAAACGAATGAATATGACTATTAAGAGGCTCTAGCCAACGCATACCAAATGTTGAACCTTTTCATCCCTTTTGAGGCAGGAGAAAATCTCCAAAAGTAAACACTAAGCCACTAAGTTTACACACTATAACTTAATGAGAAGAGTACAAGCAATACAAAGATAGATAAGAAACATGCAAATCTTTCTCGACACACTAACAAGCCAAAGAATGTGGATCTAGTGTAAGGAATCGTAAATTGTACTTACAATGGCTTTATTCAACTTGTCAACAGTCTCATCTACTGAATACTTGCGGTCCTTCAGAAACCAAAGGATCATCTCCTCATCATCCCTTCCATTCTTCCCCACCGGGAGACTATTATGTCGTTTCTCAAGTTTTTCTTTCACTTCTACCACTAACTGCAGCACACCAGACACGATGAACCGAGTCAAATATCTAACCATTGCAATGCATGCTATAAAGTGTAGTTCTAAGTTGATACTGGACACACGTGCAATGTAATTATGTAAAGAACAATGGTAAAAAATAATTAAATAACAAATTATTAATTCGGATGGGATGCAATCAACTACTGACCAGATAAAACATTTAGGAAGACAATGAACAATGATCTCATCTGCTTTCAGTAGATTCCTAACTATCTGTGTTTTGCTGCATATACGTGGAAAGCGTAATAATTGATACCTTTATAATGTAGAACATTTCATTCAACCTCTGCCTTCCTGCCATTTTTTCATATACTAAAACCATGAAGAAGAGATCATAAGTCTCTAACCCACATGTGCACAAAGAAACTTTAACAGAATAACAACAGCATCTATGAAGAAGCTGTCTATTTTAAGCAGAACTCCATATACAAATCCTATTTGAAACTACCAGATAACTATGTTGGGAACTTGGAATAGTCTTCTTCCTTTTGTTACATGGAATAGTCTATCCTATTGTTTCTCCAGCTTTCACTAATAGCTTGACAGCCAGAATAGCCTTTTTCCCGGCAAAAACATAGTGTATACATCTGGAATCGGGCTCCATTATTACTTCTTACCACTAAATGAAGATACAAACATCAGATTTACCAATTTTGGAATAAGAAGGATCTGTTACTTTCCATGCCCTTTCCCACAAAGTTGTTATCTGTATAATAAGCATCGTATATACTAGGGAAGCAATTCCTTCCACTGGAGAAAAAAAAACTCTATTCCATAAGCATTCATCCAACAACGAAGCAAGACTAAGTGACCTCTGAAGCACATGGCTTCGACCCAAATTACGTACCACTTGAATGCACGAGCTGATTATAGAACAAGCTAAAATTCCACAGAGAAAATTAATTCAATTTCATTCACAGAAATAAGGTTAATAGTTCATTCAGTACAACTCCCCCTCAGAAAAGAGGCACCTTTACATTCTTCAAGACTCTATTTTCAATTCAACAGAAATACCAAGCCGACTTCCACTCGAGACAATATCCACAATTGTGGACAAGTCAAAACCAAGAGAATAGACATCGAAAATCGAAACTTCAACAAAACTAAGAATCGAGATGCAGCTACATTAGGAAGTGGCATTAATTTCAAGAAAAAGAAAGAACTACAGCTAAATTGACACTAAAATGGCGTACCTTCTTGGCATTTCCAGGTTGAAAAGAGCAATTCTGAACACGAAGCTTCAAAATTGCGTTGTGGGGTTTCTTGGAATGGACAGAAGTTGACTGAAAACCGTGAAGAAGCGATGGAGGGCGTAATTTCAACGACTGCGACATTTTATCAAACAGTTTGTGAGCTTTTATGCTTTCAGTGAATCGATTTTAATCTGAAAATTGTCAAATGACATAACTGTTTTGCAGAGAATTGAACTGGGTTGTGATAGGGTTGCGTGTACGTAAGACGGTGAGTTTGGGTCTAGATGCCCTCAAATCCCGGCACATGGACTCGGTTATCGTTGCTTGCTCAGATTGTCGACATCACTCGATCAACTCCTGAGCTTTTAAATTTGTGGATACAGACGATTATCAATTATTCTAAAAAAAAATACAATTATCAATTATACCTTTTAAGTATTTTAATAACTTTACATGATAACTAAATTACCTTCATTTCTGAAAATGTATATATTTATGATGTTTGTAGTTAAAACACGTACGATATTTATAATAAAATATGAAATATTAGATTTTGTATTTCCACGGTATCTCGTAAAATTCCATTTTTAATGTTTATTTACTAAGTACTTGAGAAAACTACATTATGAAAGTCAAGGACATCAAATTGTCATTCTGCAGGGCATAACACATGATGATCAATGAACTGTAACTTCTAACCATGATACTGGGAACAAGCTACATAAATTAAACTCATCAATGGGAAGAATTCGAATACTGCGATTTCATACAGGTTATCAGAGAAGCTCAATGAAGAGGCTTGCTTTTGGATAGAGGCCAGATTGTTTAAGACTCATTTCCATTTCATCAGAACCATACACTTTCCGAGGGAAGTTTGATATTAACTTGTAACTCCCAACTGCAACAAGGCCTAATGAGTCGATGTAACGATAAATTGCTCGAATCTTGTCTGTACTCGAGAAGCTTTGCTCCTTCCTCTCCCCATTGGGAAACCGAATCAAAATCTGCTAGAAGTCTTGTTTTTAGCTATAAGATATGGAAATTATCTTGGAAGTATAAAGCAAAGGAGTTAATGTACCTGAGTAATTTCAGCATTTACATTTCGACTTGTAGCTGCATTTGGAGAAGTTATGTCTGTGCAGACTGTGCTTCCAACTTTAACTTCCGAAGTAGTAGAATTCTTCTTAAGTCTCTCGTTGGCCTAGAAGGTCGTCAGGAACATTGTTAGCTCAGCAGAAATTAGTTCCAAGTATAATTGTATATTTTGTTCCTATAATGTGGAAGACAAGCTTACCTGATCTATCTGGAGAGCTGCAAGATAAGCCACATCTTGCTCCTCCCTCAACCGATGATCTGCCCTTCTCTTTTCGTCCTGCTTAGCCATATCAAACCCAAGTGCCATGCCTTGTTCTTCCATTGTTCTCTGTAAGATTTCGACTAATTCAGCTGGTGAAACTGGACCTTCCATCTGCTCCAAGAAAAAGAAAACAGAACTGATATAAGACGCTTAACTATTTCACTCCTGAGGAAAAAAGAAGTCAGTGTACTACTTTTAACCGTTCATCATCTTAGTTCAACTGACACAGAACTTACAATAAGCTACATTTTCGTGCGCTGATTTTTCAAATGATTCATATATATCGTTATGTAGACCTGTTCCAAATTTGAGTCCAATCGAATGATCAGCGGTAACATAATTGTAAATTGTCTGCTGCACTAGTTATGCAATTCACTCCGATTTGGCCGAATGTAAGCAACCAAATTTACAGAAAAATCGAATTCCAATAACTTGTACCAAAATTAGATACTAGTATAACTGTTGGAGCCAATCCAACTCACCTGCTCCAGCACAGCCAGATTATCACCAGAAGCCGGAGCAACAACAGCACAAAATGGAAAACCAGACGCTTTCAACGTATTGGCCATATGTAGACCTTCTCCTCTGCTCACAAGTCCACCCCAAGAAACAAAGTTGGCATCAATATATTCCACCACCACCTCAGAGCAAAGAGTCTCTCTACAAAAACCAGGTGTGAACGGATGTTCCGGTGAATGAATATACACCAACATAAGCTTGCTCTCATCCTGAGCTATCTTTAACGCATCCACAAACTGGCAGGCATAGAAAAACGGATGCATTGTACCGTACTGCTGCTCGAAAGTTGCCAGAAAGGCCCATTCTTCTTGGATCATTGGGGGGTGTTGGGCTGCAGGGTAGTGCCGAAGGTGCTGGTTTGGTGCTATAAGGTTGATTCCATGGTTCATGACTTGGGAAAATCCTCCGAATATGTTACGAGGGAGGCTAACCATTCGTTGAACGATTCGATTGCACGATGCGTTACCAAGTGCTATTGCAGCATCCCTGATTGATGAAGATGATGACATTGTTTCTTAGATTGTGGAAATGGTACTGGTTTGTACTTGGTTTCATTTAGCAGGAATAGAATCCAAGCACTAGTGTGTAATGTGAACAAAATGTAAAATTGTCAAAAGATGCTCCAATTGTCGAGATGAACTTTATTACTATGTCTGTTTTTCTTTATTAAAGTTTGTCCGGGATTAAGGAGAGAAGATTGCATAGGATACTATACTTGTCTCTTGTCATCTACAGAGTTCAGAGCAAATTTCTGGAACTGGGTAAACAAGAAGAGTTCAATAGACACATGGAAATCAGTAGACAAAAGGAAAGAAACATCTCCTGATCTTGCAATGAAGAATCTTTGATATGTATCAGAGTCTTGATACTGATTTTAATCCTCAATTAAACTTGGGGGAAGTTAGTAGAGATTGCAGGTATCTATCTATCAACATGCTAAATTACACATAAATTCGGAGTCCGTGACAAGTTCGCTTTTAGATCTCGTCTTTAGAACTTTATTGCTTTAAGTCTGAGTGTCGTTAGGTTTTCCACACTTGCCTCGGACGACGTCATCATAACATTATTCATAAACGTCATGATAAAAAAATGACGTGGCCTCCGCCTAAGGCCGGAGTTAATTTTGAGTTTCGATCTTAAGCGCAGTCGTATGATGTTGCACTACAAAAATATACTGTTTT
>JAYMSR010000518.1:0-13625 GCA_036897825.1 Plantago rigida | reverse complement strand
CCGGATAGGTTTCGATCCTGTATTTTTCAGGTTTCCGGTCCAATCCACACCCAATCCAAACACGCACACGTCCACACCCAAGTCTGAACTGAAATACAATTCGAAGACGGCTTCTCCGTCATCATTCTGCAGAAGACTTGGCAAAGAAAAGAAGAAAGGTTAGATTTTTGTTGACTGATTGGGATGTGGAGAAGAAGGAAGCGTGGCTCAAGTATCCACCACCACCATTTTCCATGCAGAATTGATAGATGCGCGGCCATTCCAGGTCCACTAATCGTTTCCAACCAATCACCACCATCGCTCAGATTTTTTAAAATTTTCCATTATAAGTACCTTGCCTCACAATGGGATGCTAATTTCTGATTTTCCCCACTACTTCTTCTTCTTCTTCTTCTTCTGCATCACTCCACCACACAAGATACTCTCTGCCTCTTCATTTTCTGCCCTACCAACAAATATTCAAACAAAGAATCTTCCTCATCATCCTCACATTTTAAACTAATTGTTTATTCCAGGATCAATTTCGTCCATACACTAGGTCACCTCAATTTTGTTCTTTTCTCAACCCTAATGTAGTTGCTGAAAAACAATTATTTGGAAAATTTCAGTTTCACATTCTGCCGCTAGGTTATGGAATCGGTCTGTACCCTCTGCGGCGGAGTGTCGACCTCGATGTTGAACTTTCCGGCCCTACGCCGCCGTGTGGACGATTCGTCGATGAGTTCTATGTACAGAAGCCATTCCAATAGTAGCCAATTGTTTTTCGCCTCTCGAATTTCATTTTCACACAAGGTTTTTGCTTCCAGCACAAGTAGCCGGAGCACTACTGTGAAGAGTGTTCCGAGGAGAAGAAGTCGGAAGAGTAACAAACTCGGTTCTAGTAATGATGATAAATCTCTCAGTAAGCGAATTGCGCCATTTTTGAAGTCTTCTTCTCTTCCGAAGAAGCAGAAGGAGAAAGTGGCTGTAGAGTCTGGAATTAGAAAGGAGGACAAGTCGAAACGAGACGTGAGTTCGCTGCAACATAACGATGGAGATCCGTTAGGAAAGAAGGATTTAGGGAAGGAAGTGGTCAAGTGGATATGCCAAGGGATTAAAGCCATGGCTGTGGATTTTGCTGCAGCTGAGATGAGGGGGGAATTTGCGGAGGTGCAGCAGAGGATGGGACCGGGGTTAACTTTTGTGATTCAGGCTCAGCCTTATCTTAATGCTGTTCCGATGCCGGTTGGTGTGGAGGCTGTTTGTCTTAAGACCTGTACGCACTATCCGACTCTTTTCGATCATTTCCAGAGGGAGCTGAGGGATGTTCTTCAGGAGCTGCAGGCTAAATCGGTTTTGTCTAATTGGCGAGAGACTGAGTCATGGAAGTTGCTCAAGGAACTGGCTCACTCAGGTGATTGATTGATTACTTAGTGCACTTGTTGTTTGTTGCTTTAGTATTTTGTGTTTCGTGATTTATAATTCATTGATTAATCATGCCATGTACGGTTTGCAGCTCAGCACAAAGCCATTGCGAGGAATGCTCCGGAGGCCAAAACATCTGGTCACGGTGCTCTTGGATTGAACATTGACAAGGTCAGGGCGATGCAGCAGAGGATTGACGAATTCACAGGACACATGTCCAATTTGCTTAACATAGAAAGGGATGCAGAGTTGGAGTTCACTCAAGAAGAGTTGAATGCTGTCCCGTCCCCTGATGAGCAGGCTAGTTCGTCCAAGCCAATTGAGTTCTTGGTTAGTCATGCGCAGGCCGAGCAAGAACTATGTGATACAATATGCAACCTGAACGCGGTCAGCACATCTACAGGTTGATGATTGAATTTGACCAGCTTCCTTATGATTTGATGCTCCCCTCTCTGTGTTGCTAACAGACGTTTTGTGCTTGCAGGATTAGGTGGAATGCACTTGGTCTTGTTCAGGGTTGAGGGAAACCACAGACTACCACCTACCAACCTTTCTCCGGGGGATATGGTTTGCGTGAGAATATGTGACAGCAGGGGTGCTGGGGCGACGTCTTGCATGCAAGGGTTTGTGAATAGTTTGGGAGATGATGGATGTAGCATTAGTGTGGCACTGGAATCACGTCATGGTGATTCTACCTTTTCTAAGCTTTTTGGGAAGAACATTCGTATAGATCGCATCCAAGGATTGGCTGATGTACTCACATACGAGGTAATGAGCATGCTGTTCCTGTTTGCTTGTTTGGATGGTTTATTTATACTGTGCTAGTTATTTATTGTATTAGTAACTACTTTTTTTCTCTTTTCGAAGTCTTGTATGCTTTAGGTTGATAACTTGTTGACATTGCGAGGTTAAAGAATATCGCCAAAAGAATCTGTTTGTGCAACCTTAACAACTAACATGGTGTCAGTGAAGTAATTCTGTGATCAAGGAGTAGTATGGACTGCTAAAGGTTATTTACCTTGAAATTTATTAATGCTTTGAGCTTCAGTTTGATGATATGCATTTCAAGGCATGTTTTCACTTTGTTCAATTATCATGCAGCGTAACTGTGAAGCTTTAATGATGCTTCAGAAGAAAGGCTTACAGAAAAAGAATTCTTCATTAGCTGTTGTGGCAACAGTTTTTGGAGATCAAGAAGACATTACATCGCTTGAGAATAATAACACAGTGGATTGGTCTGAAGTTGAATTGGATGGTTTGCTGGACACTGAACTTTTTGACGCCTCTCAGCGAAGGGCAATTGCACTAGGTCTAAACAAAAAACGTCCTATATTAACCATTCAAGGGCCTCCTGGGACAGGGAAGACTGGTGTACTGAAGCAACTAATCTCGATAGTTGTTAAACAGGGTGAAAAGGTACTTGTTACAGCACCAACTAATGCAGCTGTTGACAACATGGTTGAGAAACTGTCCAGCATTGGAGCTAATATTGTGCGAGTTGGTAATCCAGCTCGAATATCCCCTGCTGTATCTTCTTATTCGTTGTCTGAAATTGTCAATACGAGACTTGCTGATTTCAAATTAGAGTTCGAGAGGAAGAAATCTAATCTGAAGAAAGACCTCAGCCACTGCTTAAGAGATGATTCTTTAGCAGCTGGGATACGCCAGCTTCTGAAACAGTTGGGTAAAGCAATGAAGAAGAAAGAGAGGGAAACAGTGAAAGAAGTTCTTTCAAGTGCTCAGGTTGTACTTGCCACTAATATTGGAGCTGCTGATCCACTTATTAGGTCGCTCAATTCATTTGACTTGGTAATCATTGATGAAGCAGCTCAAGCCATCGAGCCTTCGTGCTGGATACCAATCCTGCAGGGAAAACGGTGTATACTTGCAGGGGACAAATGCCAACTTGCACCTGTGATCTTATCTAGAAAAGCTTTGGAAGGTGGGCTTGGAGATTCTCTATTGGAAAGAGCACAAGCTTTGCATGGTGGGGTTCTTCAGATGAAGTTGACAACACAGTATAGGATGAATGATGCAATAGCAAGCTGGGCTTCAAAGGAGATGTATGAGGGATTACTGGAGTCCTCTGCAAGTGTAGCTTCTCATCTCCTTGCTGATTCTCCATTTGTCAAGGTACAGTCAGTTCTGAATCTTCTAAAGATCTCTTAATGCCTTTTCATTTATTTTAACTTGTTCATTTACTACTCTATGGGCCATTATAATTAGTAAATTTAGACCATAATTCTTAAGTCAATAGCCTGTGTTTTACGTTGTGATGTATGGATTTTAAGGTGTCGTGTTATAGTGACATACTAACATGTAGATTTATGCTCTTTAGTCTCCAGTGATGATCTAACCATCCAGAATTGTGTGAGTACCCAAGAATGAAGTGTTAAAACTTAAAAGTTTTCCCTGCTCAAACTGATTTTGTAGGCAACCCACTCACCAGAAAAGAGAAAAGAAACAGATATACAACCCCCTATTATTACTTCTGTGAGTTTTCATAGGAAAATGCTGTGCAAATAATGTGAACAAGATGCCAGTCTGAGATTGCCGACCTTGATGCACTACATAGTATTGTTAGATTTTCCAGCTTTAGTACTGCCTATAAAGTAAAGCGAAAAAGGACATAGCCTCCTTGATGAATAGTGTATCTTTCTGGAACATGAATGCGGAAGTGCAAATCATATTTCCATTATAAAGGGTCCTTATCTTTTGGTAAGTTTTACTGTGTCATTAGATATATCTGCGGAGGAAAAAATCGCACATTGATGGTCATCTTTGGAACTTGAATCCCCCTCCCTCCCCCGCGCTCCTTTTCTGGTGTTATGTCACAAAGTAGTATAAATTGAGGTTACTCTTTCCATCAAATGAACCAAAGTTGAAACCGAGAAAACTATGGGATTGTGATATTGAACTATGTTGTAGTGTGCTTACTCATGTCAGTTTAAAAATATTTCATGTAGCAACTTCTTCAGCAGGCCGTCTTTTCATATATATACCCCATCCAAAAACAGTTGCATTATTTAATATTCACACCATTTTTTAAATCATTAAAAATAGGGTAAAAGAAAATCTTTGAAAAGTTCTGTGAGTGTTATTTATGTGAGAAACGATTAAAAATGAGTATTCAAATTGATTGGTTTCATAAACTTGTTATATTTTGAATGATATTACCACCCAAAATTTGAAAGGATGCTACTTTTTTGGAACCAGTTGTTTGTGTGTTAAACTGATGATATTATTTTGTCTGGTTACTTCTACTTGGTACTGACTAGAAATACATCTGTCACTTACTATATGTATTTAACATCTTAGTCATTTACATAAGATTTACCGAAATTGCATCAATTTGTTGCTGATTAGTAATCAATCTTGCTGAGGTAGCCTATGCATGAAGCCATTAGATCTACTGATCATTGTTAAAATTTCCATGCCCACTATAAGAAATGAATGAATTGTGCATGTCAGTTCTTTATTATGGCTTTGAGGCATGATTTGGACTTGAATATTCAAAACTACTACTATTAAACACCACCTGTCTTTTTGCAATATTATATATGTGATGGCATCAATAATCTATCCTCTCATTGCAGCCTACATTGATAACTCAGTGCCCATTGCTGTTACTTGATACACGGATGCCATTTGGAAGTTTGTCTGTTGGCTGTGAAGAGCAATTAGATCCAGCTGGCACTGGCTCTTTCTACAATGAAGGAGAAGCTGATATAGTTGTGCAACATGTCTTTGCCCTGATATATTCGGGTACTCTTTTACCTTTTTATCAGTTCAATGCATTGTTATCTTAAGTTTATATTTAGCACGAGTACATTGTTAAGAAAATTTACTGTCCACGCGTTTTAATCTGAGCAATATTTACCTGAGTAGCACCAAACTGCACTTAGAATCCAACCCATGCGCTCAAGGAATATAGAAAAGTTCATATTCATTTTATGACTAATAAGTAAAGCTTGTGCCAGTATTCCTACCATTTACGAATTAGTATCTTCTTTTGAATCTTGACAATGGAAGTTGATTCCCTATTCCAAAGTAGACAAACAGCCTGAATTCTTGCCACTTACATGATTTGGAAATGCAGGTGTTGGGCCAAAAAGCATTGTCATACAGTCTCCTTATGTTGCTCAAGTACAATTATTAAGAGACAGGTTAGAAGAGCTTCCGTTGACTAGAGGAATAGAGGTTGCAACTATTGACAGCTTTCAAGGTCGTGAAGCAGATGCTGTGATTGTTTCAATGGTAAGGTTTAATACTTTGTTTGGTACTACTAAGTATTCTTGACTTTTAATTTAATGTTGGCAATTAGCTGACCAGATCCTTCTGTGCTCCAGCACAGCAAGTTGCTTGTCAGTTCCGAATTACGAGCATTTAGCAAATAAGGGAACAGCCTTAACCTTCTTAATCTCTCCCCTGATCATTCTTTGAAGCTGAAAATCCCTTTTGATCTTGGACATTGTAATATAAAACCTTTAGCTAACAGAAATGTTTGGTACAAGATAACTGAAATGCTGCTTGCTTTGAGAATATTCACCCAAAGAAATTACCTCATGATTTTCTGGAAGCCTTTCATCATGATGGTTCTGTGTGTGTGAACATATAACAGTCATGTAAAGTGCCTGCGTCGTTTCATCATGCATATTAGTATAAATATGCTTTTCTAGCCTTTTGGCTACATGCATGTACAAACAGCTAGAAATATTATCCACTTGTCACTCATAATTTGGATGTGAATTTGATAATAATTTTCTTATTTCAGGTACGCTCAAACAACATGGGAGCTGTCGGGTTCTTAGGAGATAGCAGGCGGATGAATGTGGCCATTACAAGAACCCGTAAACACGTGGCAATTGTTTGTGACAGCTCAACAATATGCCACAACACATATTTGGCAAGATTGTTACGCCATATTAGATACTTTGGTCGGGTTAAACATGCAGATCCTGGTGGCAATCCTGGGGGATATGGCCTTGGTATGAACCCAATGCTGCCTTCCATAAACTGATATCATCACTATACAGGGGATGATGAGTACATACACACACATTTGTCAAGTTGTACATAGGTGGTACAAGTAGCATTGTTTGAGATCCCCTCATTTGTTACGGGGAGCATTTCCCAAGTAAATATAACACACATACGGTAGTTGTGATTGTATTAATTTATTTGCAATAAACCTCTTGTCAATAGTCATTCTGTGGATATCCTTCCTTTTTGTGTAATTGCACATCAAATATGTACGAAATGTAGTCGATTTTTGTCCTTGCACAATTTTCAACTATGGGACACTCAACATGTTTTACCCTTCATCTCCATTGCTGCTTGATATCTAACATTCAAACGTTGTTTTAATTCTAGTAGTATGGTAAAACCTAGTAACTCTAATCACATGCTTTCTGCAAAAAGGACTTCATATATATCATTCAACAGATACAACATTTTCACCGGTAAAACCAGATTATCTAACTGTACAAGTCATGCGTATGATTTTTCCCCATCCAGAAGTGTGAATCGGTGAATCTATTATGTATTACACCACCATGTCGACAGAAAACTATACCATTTGAATATTTGATATTTATCGAATGTAAGTTTTTATTCAAGCGAGTCAGAATTCCAGAATGGTCCAGCCTCCACAACGAAAACGATTTCTAATACCAAGCCCCCAGCAAGATCAAGCAGAACTAATCAGGCACTGGAGACACCCTGCACTTGATCAAATCATCATTCCATAACAAACCAATGTTGTCAAAAAGTTAAAACAGAAGCAAGGAGAATCAAGACAGTACCTGGTTTTTCTAAATTGAAGCATGTATCTTTGAAGATTCCATAATATCATCTGACAACGTCGAGCAAATTTTTTGGCTTCTTAGCTGTAAGGATGGTGAAGGCCTTAACAAGTTCCTCCTTTATCATGAAAAGTACAGATGCAGCAAAAACACTCTGCACTATCTTGGTGCTCATCCCTTTATAGAAGCTACTTAGTCCTTCATAACGGATCATCTTGGTGATAGCATCAAATGTACCTGTACAGTCACAAAACCCAGCAGTTTAGGCATTACATAGACTTTTTCTATTTCTTGATCATGATCATTGTGCTTTCTTCTACCAAACTTCTATAAGAAGTGCAATTAGAGGAAAGGCTAACTACTGCTTTGACCATGACCATGTATCTGCACTTTGGCTCTTCCTTTATCTCAAGATGCATAACTGAAACGTTCAGTCTGACATTCCTGTCACTTTCTCCTCATGCCAGGAAATCAGAAAGTATAGTTCTATTGAAAAGCTCAACAATTTGGAGAATAGAAATTGCACCAGCATCCAAGGGATTATTATAAGAACTACAATGATCTTACTTAAAGCTCCAGAAGTGTTCAAAATCTTACCGAGTGCACTTCAAAGATGAACGCCAATCAAGCTATGCAGTAGACAGTAGGACCAAAGTTAATCTGATTGCTAATCTACTACAAGTGGATGTTGAACTAATTCCAGATACAAATTTGTACGAGAAAAAAAGTAATCTACTCACTGAATTTTCCTCGTGCAGTCTATTATAGAAGTTCAATCAGTATATTTCGTAATATTAAAGTGACTGCATTATCTGACGGAAAAATGCATCTGAAACAAAGAAAATTGTTTTGCAGAATTATTATCATGCATCGCAATGAGCTAAGCAAACATGTAAACAAAGGTGATATTGTCCTTGATGTCTGTACAGAGTACAGACCTGAGTATCTAAGTGCAATATTCCCACCGATCTCTTGTTTTGCTTGAAGTCTTGACTGCAAAATAATCAATTTGTACAATTAAAAGATAATAAACGAAGGACAGGTAAATAGCACAAGTCAAAGTTTCATACGAAAAATTAACAGAATATAAATTTATTAATAATTTTACATTAATAATTGGACAAAAACTTGTGTTAGACAGTCTAATGGTTGACACACCTAACACATCCAGCTTAAATATTAAGGAACAATCATATACCGCCACCCACCCCAATTGTTAGGCACATTCCTCTTGCACCCACCCAACCATTAGATTGTCAAACAAAAGTTCTCCTTGCAAAGATCTTTTCAACTTAATATGTCAGATACTATTTTCCCATCTTCAACATTTCCAGTTTCACTTGCATCCTTCCTATACTATCATGTCATCTAGGGATACTACGAATCTGCAGCTTGCGTTGCAATAACAAAATGGTCCTAGGCTCAAAAACCACACACACAAGCAGTTATATGGTCTGGTGATGCTAAGCGAATTGTAACGTAAAGGAAGTTTGTTTCACCTTACACTTGAGTAACAAACAGCCTAAACTTGCACATATTTTTCCATAATAATATTGTGACAAATGAAATTGGTCAGCATGCAAAGACATTTACCTTAACAACTAACAAAGGGTACGTACACAAGGTTGCTCCCAGTTTTGCCAATGCTCCTACTAAAAAAATCTGTGCACATTAAGGTAAGGTATACAAAGGTCAGAGCATAATATTAAACAATCACATGGGCAGTTTGTGATGATGCTACTGAATTAGGAGGATAAATACAATTGCATAATGGACACATTGATATGATAAATACAGAAAATAACCAGAAGCTTCAGTACTAGAGTATTAGGTTGGTTAGTAATTCAAAACACATTTGTTCGAGATTATTAACATGTCCAGAATGAGTTTTGGTTCCTTCCGTTAGAGGCAGAATCATTGCTTCTCAGAGAGTCAATAGTCCGTGATACTTAATCTACATGTATCCTTTCCTTTAAATAATCCTTTTTTTGGGTGATAAAATGAACTTGGTTCTACCAAACATGCAGAAAACCTGAATCCTTTCAACTAACTGATGATGCGTGCTCCATTATAACATGCCTAATAAAGATTAGAATGAGCTTTAAGAGTACATGATAATAATACCTCCCAAGCAGTTATATTCTTTGAGCCTGTCTTGTCAGCAGTTCGCTTAGTCCTTAAACGTTTTAATAAACTCTCGTAAATCATGAATTGAATTGATGGATTGCACACCTGGCGTGCCAATAGTTGAGCTGCATTAGCAGGATTTTAAGTTAAACATTAGGGGAAAAAGTTGCATTACCATTATCAATGTTGGAACAATGCCTTTCCAGAATCCAGCAAGTCCAGATTCATTGTAAACCTCGCCTGCCTACTAAAGATATTGAAAATAGGTTGTGTTAACAGGACAGGTAAGGAAAAACATGGGAATCACAAGAAAGCTTGACACATTAACTTGTAACATAAGAAACTGAAGTCAACCACTGAGAGAGCTAAATATAGGTCAGTGATAGGCCGCGGGTATAGAAGCTATCTATGTCCATCAATGCTTAATTAAGTCCTTATTAAGCATATCAAGAAAAAGAAAGAAAAAAGGCAAACTTGTATAAACTCGTCTGCTCATATTTTTACCTAAGTTTTCATTACGGCATCATAACGCTTTTTCCAAATATACAGTATGTTCCAATCAGGAATCAATATTTTAACAATCCAATGTGGTTGGATCATACAGAATTCACCATTACAGGCATGAAAAGGAGGACATACACAACACAGAAAGCCCAATTTATTCACTGAAGTGGTGGCAGGATACCATAAAAATTGTTCATATTCTCAAGTGAATTAAAAGATCATCTCATAGCATCTCCTCTGAAACTTGAGCACATAAAGACAGCTGCTCGAGATACAAATCAGTCAATGAACAGATTACAGACACCATTTAATAAAGCTCAAGGAAGAAGGTTAGACTGCTCACCGCTTGAAGAGTCCCATAAGGACGAGGCTTTGTTAAATCAAGAGCAACCAACTGTTCTGACAGAGAAGAACGTAACATGACATTTTCTGAAGCTTCCTTAATTAAAGCTTCTTTTCTGGCCTCTAGTATCTTTTTCTCTGCTTGCGTGTGAGTCTGGCAGAAAATAACAAGCACAGATTAGAGTGCCTGCATTATTCAAGCATATGCTTTAAATAAATAGAATGAAAGCCATGTCCAAAATATAGTTCCAGGGTGGTCGTTTTAAAGGGAACTGAATAACTAAAGAAGAAATCGAGAAAAACAACAAGAAAACTAGTGATCCGAATTAGGAAACAAAGCAGAAACTGTCAAGTCACCACTGTGCTGACTCCTACACCATTCATCAAATGCTATAAATGCAAAAAAGGATTGATATTATTTCCATCTAAATATGGATAAAAGTTCATGATGCTCTTCAAAATGAAAGAAATATTAACTGTGAGCTCATAAAGCATTGATGTGCAAAGAACTGTGAAGAACTTACAAGATAATACTGTCTTCGAAGTGCCGAAAGAGAAGAAATTTCAGAATCTTAATTCACAAGAATATACAAACGTAAGATATTCAATTTCACGTGGATTAGAAATACATTAAAAAAAATAATGAGAAAGTTAATTTGCAGCAAAACAATATTGAGTTATCAGACATGTCATCGTGTACATATAATAGTCTATAGCTGTTTGCTGTTGTAGCTTTAGCTTAATCAGTTACCCCCTTATACATCTACCCCCACACAAACCACTCTGATGGCCGTGTCCATCTCTCTCTCATAATGCGTTCTTCCCGATCATCTGACTCCTAGATTGTCAATATATGGCTATATTTCTAAGTGAAATACATTACTACTGGGTGCATTGCTATAACATATGCAAAACTAAGATCCTGTAATAGCACAAGAGAGGTATACTCGTGTATTTTGTAGGAGGTTGTTACCTGCATACGAGTCACTAGAACCCATATGGGGTTTGTCAGCAGCACATTTACTGACCTGCATTAATAGTTTCCAGTCAATGTATTAGTAACAAAGTTATCCTCATTCCCGTGCATATGAATATCCAAAAGTTAACTCGTAGAAAACTATGACACACACGGAGCAAAAAAGTTGACAAAAAGTTATAGAGTACCCTGCAAGAGCTGCCACGATAAGCCATGAAAGCATGCCCGGGGTTCCATCTCCTCTCCCTTTTCTTTTGTTTGCAGCTGCAATAGCTTCAGCCTTGTTTTTGAAAGCTTGGTAAAATGAATAATATATACTCTGGCAGTTCAATCAATGAAGGAGAGTGTCAACTAAAAGCATGCCCAATAGCTATTGCAAATCGATGGAGAATCTAAAACTTAGATATCTCTTCAAAATATAACACAGTATACGTTTCAGATTCTAAAGGCGTGACTTGGAAACATGTGATGCATCAATGTAAATTGTCCGACAAGAACATTAAGTAACTTGCAGACGATCAATTGATCAAGCAGATTACTCAATAAGGAAGTTGCGTTCGTAACCTGTGAAGCAGCAGTCCCAAGCAAAGATGGCTTGAGGCCGCTGTAAAGTCCTCCTAAACCTTCATTCCGAATAACCTGTCAATCGAAACCAATGACAGTTGTAACTTGGAAGACAAAAAGTAAGTACGGGTTGGATTAAAAAAGCTAACCTGGAATAACTGAACTATAGTACTTCCAGCAGCTTTACTGGCTGCAGATGGAACGGAGTCCTTTGCAACTCTTTCCGTTTGCTGCCGAGTATTCACCTGCAACCGCAAATAGCCAAGAAATTCTTCAATTCAATAGTGAAAATGCAAAACCATGGCAAAAAGAGAGGATCTTTTTGGCTCCCAAATTGAAGTAAGAAAAAACCCATAAAAATCGTAGCAGTCTTTGGAACAAGATGAAATTAACTAAGGGATATTGATTTGGAAAGATGAATCAAGTGTAAACGAAGGATTAAAAAGGAAATGATTACCGTTTGAAGAGGATAAGTGATAATTTGGGCAATAATACCTCCGCCAGCTCCGGCCAAACCGTTCACTATGGCGTTCGACATTCCTTCTTCTTGACCCTTTTCTTCTCCAGAGTGTCTGTGAATGTTATCTTGAGCCTCTCAAGTTAACCACTATCAGTATTTGTGTTCGTTAAAAACTTTATCGTTCCAACTTCCAACAATGTTGGGTGAATTTTTCCCATTTTCTGTCTCAGCTAATGTCCCACCATTAGGAATCTGACATATGTCAATCAATTTCATGCAACCACACACTAGATAACACCACCTTCTTCTCCATCTTCCTGGATACTTCCTCCGTATCTGAAAACTTAGTACATTACAGTTGTCGAATAATTTTTAGTTGAAGAATTAAAGTAATGACAAGATTTAAAAGAGGTAAGAAGAAGTTTACTTTTAATTGCAAAATTTGTAATTTGTGTGAAAGCTTGAGATCGTTTATTAAGTTGAGTGTGGGGTAGTATTTTTTTTTGTAATATATGAAGTTATTTGAGAAATTTAAAAATAATAAATGTATAAAATTATGCAGGACAAACGGAGTATGACTTTTTCTTTTTTGATTTCTACGTTTTATTTAGATGGAAGATTAGAAACTTTACATAACAAAAAAGTTACCTTAATTTGCATAGCATATAATTTTCTATGGTTTCTATCCTTTAAAACTCCATCCGACCCACCCCTACAAATGTAAATATGTAAGTCGATGTTGATTCCTGCTATCAAGATCTCCTGCAATGTCAGCATCTGCGTAACCTTCCAATATCTGTTTAGCTCTCCCGTAGCACAGGCTTAGTTTAGACATTCCCTTCAGCTACCGTAGTATCCACTTGACAATTTCACATTGTTTTCTTCTTGGATTTGATAAATATCTGCTCACAATGTCGATAGCTTGAGCAATATCAGGTCTTGTACACACCATTGTATACATCAAACTTCCTACCATTGTATACATCAAACTTCCTACTGCTGAAGAGTAGGGTACTACTTCCGTCATTTGCTTTACTTCCTTGAAAGAAGCACAAATGTGATTGCTTCAACTCGAAGTGGTTTTCTAGCGGAGTACTGACAAGCTTGGTATTTTCCATGTTGAACCTTTTTTATCACGCGCTCAATGTTCTTGCAACAGGAAAAACTTCTTTATCTTTCAATCACGAATAATTTTCATGCCCAAGTTATGTTGTGCTGGGCTAAGTCTTTTATATCAAAGAACTTAGACAAATCTTACTTCAAATTGTTGATCATGATTGCATCTGTTGCACAATCAATCACAGAATGTCGATCTTTTCAAGAACAAACACTACCGTATACAATCGATTACAATACTCAAGCTTAAACTCAATGAAACTACGAACAATCAACACAAATGACACAAGAATTACGTGGTTCAGCCGTAGCCTACATCCACGGATCA
>JAYMSR010000517.1:0-13626 GCA_036897825.1 Plantago rigida | reverse complement strand
ACGGTATTTTTCTAGTTTCTTGACATCTTGTTTGTTTTCTTTGTACCTTTTCGTAAGTAGTTCTACTTGTATTGTTAATTTTATAATGTTGCAAAGCTGTTTTCCACCTCCGAGTTGAGTATAGCCACCCAGTATTTTAAGGAATTTTCAACATGTACAAGGGGGTACTGCTGTGCTGGTAATCCTGGGATTGGTGGATTGGGGTCATTTTTTTTTGAAACAGTGAGGGTGTCACTTAAAGGTGCATTATCAAATTGAGCTGCACCCAATGTGCCAGTTGCCTTGTCCTATCACATAGATGTATGGATTTACTTTCACCTACCTCCATTGCGGTAGCATAATATTGTGAGCGGAGAGGTTTTGCTGATTATCATTGGCCTGCCACTTCGGAATCTGTTGCTCTGGTTTCTTTTCTGTGTCTTTGTTTAAACTATAATCCTCCGTCCCACTTGAAATGTCTTCCTTTCCCCTTCTAGTTTGTTCCTTAATGATTGTTTGTTGTTGTCTTTGAGAAATTAATCCCCACCACACTCAACCATTGCTCTCATGACATGGAATTTTACAACTCTACCAACTGACTACCAATTCTGTATTCAAATAGTACCCCCACTTACTACTGTATTCATTCTTTATTCTTATAAGTAATATACAGTACTACCAATATATCATCATTTTACTTTTATAGTACTCCTTAAAACACGTGCCTTAAAAGCAAGTAGACTTTCAAGTGGAACAGTGTTAGTGAATATATAGTGATCCTCTTACTTAACTATGGAATATCATTTATGGACTCAATGGTTGGATTTTGTTAATAAATGCACGTCCCACTTGGAAGTAGTGCCAGTCAGATTTGAACCTGGGAGTTGGGACCAAGGTGAGCCACCAAGAAAACTTGTCTCTCTTCGATTTGTGGTTAGTTTAATCACACTCCCACGTTAATCTAATGGCAAATGCTTACATTTGTTGGCTTATTTAAAACACCTGTATAAACTGTCGATTTCTTTTTGGTTATTGTCTTCTTTTGATTTGTACTATTGACTTGTATATGTTATACTATGATTAGTATCCGGTCTTCACCCCACCAGAATAAATTTTGGTCAGTAGGTTGTCATATCACTTGAATAATTATAGAATAGTACGGCATAATAGACACATCGCGCGTGTAAGGTACCATACAATCCCTTAATTAGTTCCGGATATCTTGGCCTCTGACATGTAGTACTGGGGATGCTTTCCGGTCATGGGGTAGAAGTTTTTGGGATAAAGATCACATAATTCTCTGGATATGAACCTTAGGTGTGATTGATATATGGAGGACAAGAACAATGATACTTTGATGACGTCTACTGTTCAGACAAGAATTCCACAGTCCACACCCTGTTCTTGTGTTATAATTTTCTTTACTTACCAATATATGAGATGAAGTATAAATTGATATAGTTGCTGATATGGATTGTATACCAAATATAATAGTTCGAATAGGTTAATATTTATTTAGATAGGTACAAATTTCTGTAAGTTTTTCCTTATTCAGATTCCCAGGTGATAAATTTTTCCAGTTAATTGTGAGACTTACCGTGTTCCATGGACGTACTTTTGGAGTATCTGCCCTTGCAATTGATATTGTATAATATTAGTTGGTTCTTAACTATCTATATGATGTACTATTAGTCTATTAACCTTGTAATGCTACATAAATTTCCTTACGCCTTTGAAAAATGTGCCACTTGCCAGTCACTTCTCTTAATGTGCTCAATTTCAGCTGATCATGAGCTAATAAGCGGTAATGTGTAAATAGAGAAGTGTCAGGAATGCCAAATGGGCCAAATACAATGATGCGGTAAAAGTGATGCCTCCTGGGTGTCTAAAGCAGTGCCTTAATATATCTAAAGATGACCTACCTGCTTTCGTTTCCTCAGCCTTCTAAAGATAATAGTTCATGAATAGCTCGGTCCTAATAATTTACATAAACCTATTTGATTATTGCAATTGGTGCCTGATTCTTGTGTTAACAGCCTCAAATGTGAGAAGAAATCTGGAGCTTTAGGTGCATACATGTGCTAGAAATTTGTCAATAGTAAGCAAAATGGCTTGGAATCCCCCTTCTATCTAGTACTTGTAGTTTTTCTTCTGGGGTGTCACTAGTATCATGCTTCATGAAGTAAGGAACAATGGAGGGGTCACATGGTTTTTCGTTTGGGCTCAGTTTCTATTTCTTAATCCATGTGTGCCAACTCCTCGGCCTTTGGCTGGTTGAGATGGAAAAAAAACCATGTGATGGGGTATACTTTCAATGACTGTGTGTCTGCGCCGCCCATGCGTGCGTTCCCTCCATCCCATAGAAGCTGCATCATTTATTTTAGGACTCGGTAATTAAGATATGTAGTTGGATATTGAGATATACTACCAATGGTTTAGGTTGTTATAAAGAATGGAGGTGGGGTTGCTCCTAAATGAAGAATCAATCAAGAAGTGATGACATGTTTGCAACTCCCCGGGATGTCCAAAATGACAAAATGTAACTGTTTTGGGATGCATATGAAATATGTGAATGCTGTCGGTTGTTCCAATGTTCTTTCTAGCTGGACCCTAGACTTGACTTGTTAGTTGGATTGATTTCAATTTTGGTCAGTTACATGTTGGCTATATAATGATTCCTTCATCTTTGTCTCATTTATGAATATGAGACCTCTTTCTGGTTTGATGCTATTTCAAGCTGAAAGCTAAATTCGATAGTTCATGCTGATATAATTGATAGTTCTAATTTGGTGTGTTTTGGGATTCTAGGTTTGTAAATGAGTTTCATCAACATACTTGTCAGTAGCCTCTCCTGGCTAATTGGCATCAGCTAGCGGTTTAGGATGTGTTATATTGTGGAAACTTCAATTTTGACATATTGCATAATACTTTGATGTGCCCAATGTATATCGAATATACATGTGTTTAGTGGGGGGAGATGTACTAACAAAATGGTCATAGAATTTTCTCAGGATCATCTTTTTATACAAGTTATGTTATAAGTGCTCCAGTTGTTCTAAATGTAGTTATGATGTTTATATTTTAATTTATTTTTATTAGTGTAAAGAGACCTTGCTTTTTACTTGCTTATCTTACTAAAGCTTAAAATAATCTTGGGATTGGAATACGGGCATTCAGTTCTTATTGTAAAAAGAATGTCATAAATCTCTGATGCCCACAAATTCTGATTCATTTTTGGCACTCATATCATTTCAGAAAAACTCACTTGCTTTGGAAACATGAAATAGAAAAACTTCTGTTAACTATGCATGGCCTACACTTTAGGATGGTTGGGGCCATTTCCTGATCTCCCAACTGGATGTGGTGTTTTAACCTCTGAACTTGGTGGCTTGGCCTCTAGATTTCTTCCACTGAGATAGTGTTAAGACACCGGGGTAAAAAAGTACATACTTTGGCCCTTATTACGTTACTTTATCATGAGCGTTGAAACTTGAAGACTATTGGATGTGATCTTTCCAGGCCTTATAGATCCTTTATGAATTTGTAACATAGAGACCCTTGAAGAGGATCTTTGATAAGTATTTTTTTATCAACTGGGTACACACTGACTCTCTCTCCCAACCGTTTGGCTGATCTTCAAAATAAAACAATGTCATGCTGATTGGCAGAATTTAATGGAAATGAGTATCTGTTCTGATGCCTAGGTGCAAGTTTTTTTGTGTGCATATGATAAATTAGTGGTTGAAATGTTAGCATGTCTCGGTTTACACACACACACACACACACTAATGAGTTATAATATGGTGCAGCGCCAACTGTCATCCTGTTGACGTTGAAGAATTCACGGAAGAGAAAAAACCGACTATTTTGGGAAAACGCCATGGGAAAGGTGCTGATTTTGTCCGTGCTGCGAACGAGATAATTGTTTGCTTCGACAATATGAAGAAACAGGATCAAGGCAGTAGTTTAGATGGCACTGAAGGAAGTATCACCACCGAGAACAACTCCAAGGAACCCTTGACTAAACCTGAGAAGGATGTCGCCCCTGTAGATGCAGTTAAGTCACTTGCTTCTGGAGCGACTAATGATTTGGACTCTCTCACTGAAGCTGCTGTAGCTGCAGCAGCTGAGGATGCTTTGCATCGTGAGGAGATGCAAATTGAAGCAGCATGTTCCAATATCCGGTTCACAGAAACCCCTGTGTCTTCCACATATTCCTGTAGAAGGAAAACTGATGCCGCCCAGTCACAGAATAGCTCTCGCAGGAGGATCTCTTCCCGACAGCTGAGAAGTTCTTCAGGCATAGATGCTAGTAGACTCCAAAATTTAAGTTTGCCATCCGTGAATAGCACTAGGAGCTCTAGGCGTTTGGGGTCCAACTCATTGCGAGATAGATCCCTGAGGAGAAGCAAACGGTTTGTCAAGTTGTCTGATTCTGAGGACAACGATGTTGACTCACCTGCTTCCGCTTCGAACTATAGCATTGAGGAGAATGATTCCGGGACTATGACAGCAGATTCTGATGTTCGTAGTTATAATGATGGCAGCTCAGTAGAATCAGGCAGTAAAGCAATGGAAACAGAATCTCTATGTGATAATAACAAGGGAGAAACAGAGTTGAGTGATAGACTCAACTTCCAGAATAGAACTGTCATCATTAAAAAGAAAAGAAAACATCATCATAAAAGACATAACAATGACATTGGTGTAGCAGCCAAACCAGAGGCAGTAGTTTCAGAGGCTGAAGTGCCCAAACCTGAATATGTTTCACCTGTTAACAACGAAAAATCTATCGATAGAATTTCTAAGGATGATGGCGATGAGCATCTACCATTGGTCAAAAGAGCAAGAATTCGCATGGGTAGACCATCTCCTGTGGAGGAGCAAGAATGCTCATCAGTGCATAAAGGGGAAAGTGTACTGATGGTTGTTGAAAGTTTTGGCACACAGCTCTCTGTGCCATTGAATCAGATAGAAGATACTTCAACTAATAGAATATCTGTTCATGTTAAAGGAGAACCCTCTAATCTATCTTTATCGCATCAAAGTCCTAAGAAGCCTCAATTTTGGGAATCTAGAAAGAACTTTGTGGATGGTGAAGCTGCTTTGCCTCCATCTAAACGACTACACCGTGCCTTAGAAGCTATGTCTGCTAATGTGGCTGAAAACAGTCACCGAGATTCCAGCTGTTCACCAACAGTTATTAAATCTGGGACCGAAGTAGGATCAGGACCAGTAGAGGATCATAGAAGTGGTGAATCTCACTCTACACCTGATTTAGGTGTTAGTTCAATCAATGAAGCTCCAGGAGGCGGTAACATTTCGATTAGCCATGATGCAGCAGTTTCTGCATTGAAGAAAGATTCACTTGATTACACTGATGGGGCAGGGAGCATATGTGTGGAAACAATCCCTCTAAATGAGTATCCTGCAGAGGTTGTTACTGCAAATCAGCTTGTGAAACCAGGCTCAGCTAATAGTTGTGAAGACTTGGCTCATTCGGAGCGCAACACACCTGATTTGGTACTTTCTCCAGCTGCTAACTGCATGATTGAGGCTTCAGAGCAGAACAAAACTGCTGAAGTACCTGATCCTGATGCATCTCAGATGAGAACAGGTGTTACCTTGGTGGAAGAAAATACTGGTGGTTGCTTTGATACCAGCACCAGTGTACAGGCAGGACATGTAGTCAATGTAGTGCATGAGTCACATAAGACTAAGAGCCCTGGAGTTGCTGACATCAACCAAGTTTCCGAGAGGTAATGCCTTTGAATATGTACTGTGCTCCATTATATTGTCCCCTTAATAAATTTTGTAATCCGGGTATAATTTGCCTTGCCGTCCATTTTCCTATTTGTGAATCTCAGGTCTGAGTGTATGAAGGAAGTGAAACCATTATCTACAGATATACATGTTAAGCGCTCTCCTATTGCTGTGAAGGATTTGTCTAGCAATCAGCGACGATCTTTTGTTAATCTTGAATCGTCTCCTTATGCTCCATGCTCAATTGCAAAAGCATCTCCTCCCAGTTCTTCCATGCGTATAACAGCAGATAGTAATAACAATATTGACAACGGTTCTTGCAGCTCTAGTGTACAACTTCATCTTGAAAAGGCTAAACTAGCTGGAAAATCGAATAACAAAGTGGAATCTTTGTCAACTTTTGAAGCGGCTATTAGATCATTGACTAGAACGAAAGAGAGCATTGGTCGAACTACCCGTATTGCTATAGATTGTGCGAAATCAGGTTTTGCAACTAAGGTATGTCTACATATAATATGGTCATGGTTCGGCATTTTTATCACCTTATCCTGTTTGAGTCTATAATTTTTCGTATATAAATATTAAGAACACTGTTTATTAGGTGATATCTAAATCTGCAATGTTATGATATGTTATTAGCTTATGATAAGTTGGTAGAATTTCTCTTGCTGACATGAAGTAAATTCATACATGATTTATTCCAAAATGTTGCAATATGGCTACATTTGGCAGTTGTGGTGTACTTCTTTTACGTCCTATTGTTGATTTTTCCCTTAGGTGGTGGAAATATTGGCTCGTAGTTTGGAAAGGGAGTCTAGCTCACATAAAAAGGTGGACTTATTTTTCCTTGTTGATTCCATCACTCAGTTTTCTCGGGGAATCAAAGGTAACTTGCATTTTATATTCTGATATTTCAATTTTTTATTATTTTTTTGCTTAGCTTTTCTATATCTCACGCTGACACTAATTCATGTTGAAGGTGATGGTGGTGTATATCCCTCTGCAATTCAAGCACTATTGCCTCGTTTACTGTTGGCTGCTGCTCCCCCAGGTAGTAGTTCACACGAGAATCATAGGCAGTGTCTGAAGGTGAGTGGAAATGTCTCTTTCCTCGTATTTGCTTTTCGACAATTCCCTTTTATTCCATAGTGTTACACATGCTGGTGTTACATTTCTTTTTGGCTTGTTGGATAGGTTTTAAGAGTTTGGCAGGAGAGGAAGATACTTCCTGAACCAATAATTCGCCATCACATCCAAGAGCTTGATGCACTCTGCGGTACATATCCTATTGTGGGCTCTCGGAGAGCCCTGAGAAATGAAAGGCCTTTTGACGATCCTATCCGAGAAATGGAGGGTATGTTGGTTGATGAATATGGAAGGTAATTTGATATATTTATGGAGCAGTTATGAATCCTTCGTGTTGAATTTTGTTTTCGTTCTGGCATGCCATGAGTTTTATCCACTGAACATATCTTGTTTTGCCAGCAATTCAAGTTTTCAGCTCCCTGGTTTCTGTATGCCGCCTATGCTGAGGGATGATGACGGGGGAACAGATTCTGATGGAGAGAGTTTTGAAGCTGTTACACCTGAACATAATGTTGAAAATCTGGATGTAGAAAGGACTCTGGTTCCCGCAGTTGAGAAACGCAGCCATATATTGGAAGATGTGGATGGTGAACTTGAAATGGAAGATGTGGCTCCTTGTTGTGAGTTGGAAATGACTTCCACAAGTAACATTACTGGAACAGACTGCGTCCAATTACCCCAGCAACAATCTGACAAACGGCATGGTGCAATCTTTTCTCCTCAGCCATCCAAAGGTGATCAACTTGCATCCGCTCCTTTGCCAAGGTCTCTTCCACCTCCACCGCTGCCGCCACCTCATCCAATTCCGTCATCTGGCTTCCCTCCCGCTGAGTGTGATCCAATGGCAAATGGTCGTGAATCTAAGCACTATCCAAGTTCCCAGGTTTTTTTTATTATGATTTATATCTCTATTATCCTTGTTGTTGCCCAGTTAGCAGTTAACATGTTAATGTTCTAAAGTTTATTCTTCACTGTGAAATGCAGAATTATAACGCCAACGTAAGGGAACCCATGGTGAGGAATTGTGGGTTTTCCAGAACCAAGCAAACACCAGTGAATTCTGCACATCATCGTTCACATGAATACAGGGATTTTGAAGCTCAAGTGCCCAGACACATGCCTGACAATTACAGCGACCGGCCGAGTTCTCACTTATCTGGTCGAGCGAACGGAGTTCCCCAATCTGATAGTGCTTTCAGCAAGGGTTTTCATCTACGCCCCCCACATCCTCCTGCTCCACCAAATCAATTTTCATATGTCCCAGAACACAGGTCCCAATCACATAGGGATATGCCTCCACCCCCCCATCCTAACCGGTTCCATGCACGTAATGCAGAAAATGGAAATTTTTATAGAGATCGTGACAGAAATAAATTTGTTCCACGCGATCATATTGGCGAGTGCTGGAGGCCTCCATTGCCATCCATCTCGGGTAAGTAATTCCTTCCCTACAATTGTCCGTACTCGAATGTTAACATATTGTCCATCAATTTATTTTAATTCACTTCCAGGCCCATGCTACCAGGATGGTGGTAGGATGCCTCATACATCCGCATCTTATGGTGGCCCACCCCGTGAGCCACCACTACCCAATAACAGGTGGAACTATCGTCCCCGGTCCCTGAACCACAGGCATTTCAATCCTTACAGGCCACCATCTGAAGGTCCTATTCCTGTGGCAAATAGAGGTGTTCAATCTCTCTTTACCTATTTTTATAGACCTAGTTAATCTGATACCACATGGTTGTTTACAAGTTGGTCATTGTTTACAGATCAGTCATCTTGCGAAGCTGTCAAAGTATTTTCCTTAAACATTATGCTTCATATTTTGTGTAGAAGTTTAACCCACGAAGACTGAATCTTGTTAGTTTCAACTAAATATGGAGTAGATTTCGGAACTTACCATAACCTTATCAACCAATGGAGTTTCTAGACATGTTTTCATTGCTCTCAATCGTTTACATGATTATTATTGGTCTTTATCAAAATATTCACCTGTTGCCCTACTGGGATTTCTTGTCACGTGTTTTTTGTTTTTTTGAATCATTTGCTGGTTACTAAAGTACTCCGTTGAGGAATTTAATGTTGCTCCTTGTTTGGAAATAGGTGAAGTGCTTTCATGTGTTATCAGAAAGCGAAATAATTCCATGAGAACACTAAGCACAAGCCTACAGTTATAGGCTACAAATCAAGCTAGACTTGGAAACATAATCAGACGAAGATATCATAATCTAGAAACCCATTAGAATTTAGAACTTAAAATTCTGGTAGCACAGCACACCAATTTGAGGAGATAAGTCCGTATCCTTTAAACTGAAAGAGATCTGTTAGTGCAGTTGTTTATTTCTGTGGTGGATAGCCGGCTAGAGTGTTGATACGAAGTACTGCTACTTAAGTGCACAAATGAATATAGCAAAACCGCTATTTTACGTGTAGTGATAAGCTGCGATTCACTGATACATCTACTTGTTCGGGGTCTCTGTATCTAGTATGCCTATGGTACATGTATGATGTCAAGATACTGCAAAAAGAATGTTGCCTTGACGTGGTGGCGGTGGGGATATTGGAAATGAGGTTTTGTGGTGGCAACTAGTGTTTTTTTATAGTTTCTGTAGAAACTACTATGCCTTCTATTGGCCATTGTGGCTCTTATTCTAGTTCATTTTCTCCACTCTGGATTAATTTTTTTTTACCCTCGAAACTGCTGAGGTATGATTTGATGATCTGCAAACTCTTCAATGATCTTTGAGTTTGGGATAACTTTCCATTGGACGGATCTGGAACTTATTCAGAGCTCTCTGATTAGTATACACCTTTCAGACTTAATGGTGATGTAGAGAACACTTGGTACCAGAAGCAAAGAACTTTTGGAATCTTTTAAAGGACTTCAAATTTTTTTCTGGAAGATGGCTCAATGGATATCTTAGTGAAACATCTAAGTGCAAGATCACATATTGGAGCCAATGTAGAACTTAGGAAATTGCGCCCACACTCCCTACTAGATGGTGACTTTTCAATCTGCCCCCCTAGAACTCAATACTTGAGCCGAATCTTTTCTAATTCCAACGAGCATCGATTCGTGTTCTTTTACACAATGTTGTCTTGAAGGTAAAATTGAGCCGTGCAAGAAAAAAAATGCAGAAATAAGTCTCTTGGTGAGTGAAGAAAGCGGTGTTTTTTTTCCCAGCATTCTTTATTGCATAAATGGGGAAAACATATCTTTATCAACATGGGAACCTGGAGGTTGACAAAACCCATTGATGAAATGCAGATCACAAAATTACCGCCTAGGCCTGTAGCTTAACATTGGAGCCTCGTGCTACAGTTCACAAGCAACCAGGTTTACACTGTACTGCGTGATTATCATGTGGAGGATCACAAATCTTGAGGCATAGATCTGCCTATTTCTTTCTGTTTCCCTTCCCTTTGCCATTTTATTGGTGAAAGTTTTAGGAAAATCCGGTTCTTACTAAATGAGGTCCTGGAATTTCGCAGGCCGAGTATAATTAGGGCTCTACCTTTCTCAATGAATAAACACTTCACCTTTCAAACTGACCATTAAATCTGGAATTTTTTTTTACTTTGATTCTTCATAGCGGTACTTATGTCACACATTAATTGCACTTTTGACCTAGATATTCAAGATTGTTTTTCTGCTGATTGGGTACTTGGTGATTCTGAAGCACCAATGTAATCTGCTAAATGTAAACTATTAAGAATTTAGAATCTCAATTCAACTGCTATGGAATCAATCAGCTACTAATACTATTCTAACGATGATATGAAACTTCCTATTTTCCACTGTATTATGTCCCAAGTACTCTTTAAAGAGAGATGCATTCATTTGTGCATCAAACAGTAACACACCTTCATGGTTTTATGTGCTTTTGATGTTTTTCGTTCTTGCTGTAGCTTTGCAGGTAAAGTTAAACCACTTTGTGCTCGACTCCTGAAAATCCTTTAGTTATCTTATGGCCAATGGGTCACTTAAAGTTAGTTTGATGTAGTACAGTATTCCATGGTTCTCCACCCCTATGTAGAATTTCCCCTTTTTTCCTCCAAGGTGGAACTTTGAAGAGTTTTAGAATTTTATGTGTTTAAGAATAGGATATTACGAATTTATTTACTTGAGAACTAATTCTGTATTGAAGGCATGACATATAACTTCATAGGAATACGAACTGGCGTATCAAGTGCGGATAGCTTATCGAATTATTTAAACTAGCAGGAACCTACTGATTCTGGTTTCAGTTGTCTAAATGAGTTTGCATGTATGTAGGCAAAGAAACTTGTTCCAGTGTTTAATACAGCACCTATGATTAGCTTTGCTCTTAATTGATCTACTGGCTCTAGATGTCATTTTACCAAGTGAGTAGTAAATTTTGTAATTTGGCGTATTTGGTGTGTTTCTCTAGATGTAACATAATCTTATTTTTCCTTTCTTGGACGTATACGCAAAACTAGTAAAATGTGCAGAGCAATGGGGACACATGCTTTTCATGAAAATGTACTTGTGCTGATTTATTTGTCAAATGTAGTTCCTTGTGCGGTTGTGCCTTTAGTTGAACTATTAATTAATCCTGTTCCTTCTAACTTTCAGGTCCTTTCTGGCGCCCTAGGTGACTTTTTGTTTGACGCAGCTGCATCGTCAACTGGTAATCTGGTGCTTTGTGTATCAGTTGCACCCTTTTCCTTTGGTATTATGCTGTCGGCTTAAAATGTCATCTGGTTTACATGTAGGGCTATCCATAGCATGTCTGTAAAAGTCTACTTATGAGCTGCCCAGAGAAAACATTCAGAGCTCGTGCGGTTGTATATATGCATGTGGATCTTCTATCTCCAGTTGCCAAATGATTAAACGAATATGCTATACTTGGAGGGAAGCGAGGCTGCTGACCTATTTGTATCACTTTTCCCTTTTCCCTTTTAACATTGTTAAGTTTTGTTCGTATAATAGTTGCTTTGTAGTCCAGTTTTAGTCAACATCTTGTAACAATCTCTCACAGCCTCTTGGAGTGCTTGCAATTGTAATTGACATGTACATTGCGATTTGCTAGTACCTCCCCATCACAATGTTTGGAGCTGTGAAGAGAACGTAATAGTGATTAACAGTTTAATTTATGATGCTACCTTAGAATGTATCATGTTACCTGTGAGGTTTCTATCACCTTCAACATTTCTAATTGCCAGACAGTTGAGTTTCTGTCTGGCAACGGCATATATAGATTGATGTGGCTTCATTTTGTGTTTCATCAATGTTCTTATACACTAGTTGTTTTTATATCTCGGTTTTGCAGTAGCTGGCCAAAAACTGGATGGTCAGCATATTAAAGTGATGTTAGTAAATATAGCTTACATAATGAACATTAAATTCCTGTAAAGTTGAAATGTACAATAATTGTGATCCTGAAACTTCTTGGCAAATTGCCTGGATCTCAATCCGGGAGAAACCATAATCATCTGGGTTATTATGAAACCCCTTATACTGGACCGGTGTGAAAATGCTCATCGAATGCTATCCCAACGGGGTTGACAATACCGGTGGGATTTGGGGAATCACTCCCTTGTTAGCGACGATGGTACCATCACTAGGATGCAATAATCCGAAGAAATTGCTCTCGGGTTAGTAATTGTTCAACAAATTTTATGAGGATGAGAGCTGTGTAATGACTTGGGTTATTCACATCGATAGCCATTAAAGTGTTGGTAAAGAAGGATTACAAATTTCAAACAATTTTTTTGATATAAATGTTTTAAAATGTTCGTGATTGTATAGCCCCAGGCAGGCTGTGGTCCAGAGAGTGCAACTTACATACACATGGAAACATAGGCCAAATACTTTATAATCATAAATGTCTATGTGCAATACACATCAACTATCGTAGAGGAAGATTAACCAACCGTATAAACTTTCATTAAAATGATCAAACCATGATAGTCACGATCATCAAATGGAAATATCATGTGGTTGCCCCGTCCCGCACCTTAACTTAGTCTCCCGACAATTCGGGTTTGTTTGTTGAAGGAAAATAAAATTAATTTTTTCATAAAAAAAATGTGTCGCATTAATTTGTGATTGAAAAGGTGGGAGTATTATTTATTTCAATTGCCAATGAAAGATGCCTTACTATAAATTGCTTGCACCAAGAAATATGTTCGTGTTTTATAAATGATCAGTGGCCGTCACATTGGAACGGGACATGCCTTATTTTGGGGTCATCCTTCACGTGCCATTATGGCATTATAGCCTATATTTATAAACATTTATATATAAAAAATTTGATTGAGTCGATTACAAACATATGAAATTTAAGGAATGGATAAAGTATACAAGTAAATGCTTTCTACTATCATGCACAATCTCGTATCTTATATATCTATTTTACATCATTTTCAAAAAAAGCAAATATTTAGAGTCGATTTGGAAAAACTTTATAATCGAGACGTTTGTTTCGGCATCATGTTTTATTTACTGAAAGTTTACATCACAAATTGAAAATAACTCCACTTCGTACTTGTTGCTCAGTTGCTCACCAGTACCAGTACCAGTTAAACTACGATAAGATTGAATATATAGGATAAGTACACTTATCTATCCATAATTCAATCCCACTTTTTCTTAATAATAAAAAATTGAAGAGGCAGTGTAACGCCCCGAAAAATTTCACTATATTTAAAAAAGACAGAGACGTTAAATCGAAGACGAAGATAATTCTAGAAACTCAAAACGAGCTCAATTTGTAACAATTTACTTGTGAAAGATACTTTTTCAAAAACAGCAGCAAATAAACAAGTTTT
>JAYMSR010000516.1:0-13640 GCA_036897825.1 Plantago rigida | reverse complement strand
GTGAGGTTTGTGTAATATTTGTATGATTTTGTGTAATTGCTAGATACATAAAGGGATCTACGGATCGACTCTTGTACTTATTTGCTTTGGATATGAGAAAGTATACTATTGGTTCCTAAAAAAAATGTATTTATCAAGTATATGCTCGCGAGCTGCTCACTATCGGTCGAGTTTGTTATTATAGTGCTCGTTACTCGCTCAAAACTGAATCGAACTTGCTCACGTTGACACTTTGACTGAACTTTCTCATAAGTTACTTGTTAACATTTTGATTCGTTTACCCTCCTAGATATAATCAATGGAGATGGGACTTCAAGTGTGGTTTGAGTGGAACCAACCCAACTACAACGTTCAATCCGACACCATACTCACATTCAATGAGGTTGGGAAGCTGGTCAATATAAGCTGGTGAAAAACTGCTTGCATAATGCCGTCGTACAACGGAAGGCTATCCATATGCAGATTTCTTATGCAGCAATAGTTGTTAAATAAGTTGGTAAAACGAACTCCAATTGCATGATGACTATTTCATACAAAACCCCGATGCCACAGAGGGATAGGCCTTGACTACATTGCATAAACGCAGTACACCTATCTAAATTCTTGCATACGGATCTTGTGCAAATGGCATTGACGTGAATGGTGTGGTATGTGATTACATTAGGACCAATGAAGCAGATGTCAAAATGCTACTTTATATCAACACTGCGGTAGGTTTTTTTCCGATCCGCTATGACCAATGAGAAATCATAAAAACCTATAGCACTGTTTATAATTTGATACTAAAGTAGCTTCTTGATCCATTGATTCCATGGACTTGAAATGAAAATGGAAGTGTCAATTTCAAGGCAAGAATGCACTGGCAAAAAGATGCAAAGACGAATTCAAACCTCCTTTGACGAAGAAACAAAAGCATATAGCAAGTGATGGTAAAAATGTCTTCTATACTAGTTATTTCAGAATCCACACTGGTAAGAAGATTAGCAGCATGGCAAGCAGGGTTTACAGATTAGGGTTTCGACTGAATGATGATGTTTTCAGTTTTAATTTGTGACTAGTATGTTTATGAGAAGATAGATTAACCAGTAAGCTCATTTGTGCAACTCTTCTAGTTTGCTCCAAGTCAGGTATTGTCTGATGGTGCACCAGCTTTCATTTATGTACTAATCATTTAGCGCACTCTCCATATTATTTGTGCGCCCTTAACTTGGGCAATGCTGAAATAACTAAGCTACAACTTTGTAAATTACATTCCAAAGATTAACAACTCTAGTTTTATAATTTATTTCACGGTTTCTAGTAAAGTTAAATGCACAAGTTTGAGTAGCAAAGCCCTGCTAAATGTGAAAACCCGATTCACTATGAAATGGGTTAAAAGAAAACAACACAATATAACTGTAGTTTATGTAAAAGGTTCTGATAATTCACTCTCAAGACGTCCCAAAACTGACAACAGGGGACTAGTTGCAACGCACTCCTTCAACAGACGACGACAGATGGTACTTTAAATATGCAGCTTGTACATAATCTTACAGAAGGTCTCTAGCAAAAAGAAAAAAGAAAAAAGAATCAGGTACAATTCATGAGAGAGGCCAATAAAGTATTATACACATGACTTGCATCGAGTAATATACACTACAAATGTTATTTGAAGAGCTAAATCGAACAAAATATGAATGTGCAAGAACAAAAGGAACATTTGAAATCACACAAGGCCACATTTACAAAAGAATTCAAAACAGTGCAGACTGCAGGGGTTTTGTAATGAAATGTCAAGGTCTCCCACCAGGCACTTCATGTATATTTCATGTTGCTAATAAGACGCTAACAAACCCACATACACAACGCAGATCAAAAGCATACTCGAACAAAAACACTTCATAAAACCAGTCATGGTGGAAATTTCATATCAAGTTTGAAGTTTCTCAAATGATTCGCAAAAACTTGCAAGTGTACTGCAGCTACTCAGGTAAAAAAAACAGACTAACTGTTCATTTTCGATACTTTTTTAATTCCGTACGATTCCCTGAATCCCTGCTTGAGTATTGTATTCTTCCAATTTTTAACATTATTTTGCACAGGAAGATTTCTACTTGAGAAAAAGTAGGTAGGTGTATTTCTGATACTAAATTAGATACTTTCTGCTGTAGCTTATTCGGTTATCCCCGTGTGTAATTTCTGCTAATTCTGTCTTTCTGTGTCTTGTGACTGTGTATGTGAGACGACGTACTTTTTGCCTATTGACTACTGGAATGGAAACTATCTTCGTTCCAAAAAGATTTCTACTCGAGAAAAAGATGTAATACTGATCTAGAATCTTTTTCAGAACACAGATCTTAAGCAATACAAATAGCACAGGGAAGACGCAATTCAAAAATATTATCCAGTAGCTAATCTGAGTGCATATCAGCATATGTTCTACGCCCCTGGCCTAGCACAGATGATCGATCGCATAAATAAGTTGTCCAGAGCGAAAAGTGGACGGGGAGAGGTGCATAATATATATAAAAATGAACAGTTATTGTAGCACAAAAGAACTTGGGGCAGGGTAATAATATCAGCAAATGAAAATGGAGGAGACTCGTACCTATGAGAACCTAGTTGTCTGTTGCAGCATCTGGGGCACAGCAGACTGTGAGACCAATGCCTCTGAACTTGCGGAAAGGCCTAATCATGTGGCTTGGACCACCCGGGTTGGTAGGCTGCCTGACCATCTTGTTAGCAGTATTATTTGGTTCGGACTGTACGGGCTCCATCAAACTACGTACCTGAGTGAAATATGATAAACTAATATATTTGGCATTGATTTACATAAGAATGCAGGTCAAATTTTTAATACAAACATAAACTTACAGCATCCAGGCGCTTTTTGTGGGCATCATTTGGAGGCTGCATATAAATTTGAAGCAGTGTTGTGAGTGTTGCACTTTTTATTTTTAATTTTATACCTTAATAGTAACAGTGAACATCTTTTGCTATCTTGTTTGTTTAAGACCGACTATATTTATAAATGTATAGGATTAGGCCATTGGGGACTCGAAGAGATGTCCGAATGGCAATTCACCAAAATTTTAGTTTGGAGACATGCATGTGAAAAGACTTATTTCCCAAAAAAGTTCAAGCAACATAAAAACATTTGTTTACACATGTCAAATAACAAGTAATGCCGCATGTTGATCGACCTCCATGACAACAGATTAAGAGCACAAAACACTTACATTGTCTGGTTTGTTTTGCCTTTCTTCACTTGAAAACCCAGGAACTGTAAGATTCAAGTTTTTCTCTGCAAGGATTTTACCGAGCTAGCTTAGCGTGGAACAACAAGGAAGAATAAATCTCAAATTCTAATAAATCAGAAGAATAAAAGTCTGTTTTAGTTAAGAATATGCATCTACAGCTATCTTTAAAGTTTTATCCAGTTTCTCAGTGGATGCAATCAAATTCTAAACAGGGGAGAAGGCAATGATGAGTCACAGCCAAAATGCTGCATTGCATGATGCGAATTGCCAAGTGACATGCTAAATGTTGTGATTAAAAAAGAAAAGGAAAAAGAGGCCTGCTTGAAGTCCGTTGTAAAAATGGAATCCATCTTTATCAGGTGTTGAGGGAAAGAATAGCAGATATATTAATCATTGATCATAAAACGCACATGTCAAGAATCACTAATCTAGATTACAATAAAATTATGCATGTAATTTTAGGAAGTGAATACCAGTATCCTGAAATTGTAATAAAACTGTATCTAGGAAACCAAGTCAAATGTTAAGCAGCAGATACCTAGATGCAGCAACACATCTTTTGCCTCCAAAGTTGAAGAGTTCCGATGCTTCGCCAGGGTGCATGCAAATTTAGTAACCTGCATAATGGAAAAGAAAGTATGTTATCGAACCTAAGCATATATCTAAAGCATAATCAAGTATTAACTAAGTGATTGCTCAACTCCAGATTATATCTGCACATAATAATTCAAGGGTAGGATTGCAACTGATTTCGAGAAAGAAAAGTTTTGAACTTCTGGAAAATGATAAAAATGGCAATATGGTAGTCTCAGATCTCAGTGTTCAGAGAAGAAACAAATAAGAAAATTTCACTACAATAATTGAGATGCAACAAGATTCCAATGATGATGATGAACCACAACATAAAATAAAAATCTCCCTGCGTTTTGAAAACAATTCGAGCTGTTGCAATTGGGATTTAAGTTTTAAACACAGGTTTAGATATGTTTTAATCTCCTGTCTGGTTGCCCTATGCCGGAATGCCAAGTCCAACAGGAGAATATTTGTAACACCCACCACCCAAAGCGAAGAACAGAAAATAATACATAAGGTAAATTTATAGAAAGAGATTTTAAAAAAAATAAAAAAAGGAGATGGAAATGAAATAAGAAAGATTCACATGCATCAGACATAGTTAAGGAGTTCAATACAAACATAGGATAGTGTTAACTACAGGTCGACTTGGAGGCCAAAGTCTGTTTCCTAAAGTAAATACATAACGGCGAGAGCTGTGTGAGTTGATCATTTGAATAATTTGATATGGCACAAAGAAGCAATTCCAAGAACTCTAAACAGCTAAAGAATCATTAAAGGTTAAATCAATTGATCAACACCAACAAGAGATAGGCTCGGTTGCACGGACATGACCAAAATTTGAAAGAATTGGTGTAGGACAAGTATCGGATATTTGAATATGCCATCCATACGTACCAGGCACGTCACGTGGCATGACAAAAATAAAAAATAAAACATAGTTAGACATGCGTCGGACAATCAGAAAAGCCCTGACTATCACATGAATTTGACACAGAGGCAATTTAGAAATAACTCAACAATCCTAAACTTGATTTATAATTACTTAATAATACATCCATCTCTTTCATGAAACCATGCGTTAACCTCCCAGTGTTGCAGCTATAATTGCAATTTCAAGGCTACTTATTCTCTGACCAATACCATGAAACATAATCTTGATTAGTTACAAAAAGCTTTTGGTGGTGTTGGTAGGATCAAGGTGGCAGACTAGTATACTAGAAGGCCTTACTAGACTTTAGTTGTTTATCTTGACAATTACAGACAATTTTGTGCACACAAAATATATTCATGATAAAATATATATATTCATGATAATGTAATTGCTTGGTTATACATTTTTGTTGTTCTACATATATGTTTATATGATTAATACATAAAAACATTAAACTATATTGTCATGTTCTATTTTTCATTAAAGGTTGTATCACCGTGTCCGTGTCTTGTAGCACTGTCAGTGCATCCTAGGTAGGTAATTGGCCCAAAGATGATAGCACAGAATACCAGTATTAATGGGAGTAGTAACTATGAGCAGAGCACTACAAAACAGTATTAATGGGAGTTGAAAACAAGCACGGAAGCTCACAGAGTCCAAGAAGTCATCTGCAAACTCGAGCAGGAGGCCTTCAACTTCAGGATCCAACTTTCCTTCATAACCCAACTGCCACAGTAACATAAAAATCAATATCAATTCTTTAAATGTATGAGAAAAATCAGATATGGACAAATTTATCTGTTGAAAGTATTTGGCAACATCAAAACTATTAGGTAATAATTCCAATTCTGAATATTTGTCGTTAAGGGCAAATTGTTTTTGGAAAAGAAAAGGTCATTCAATGAGGAAATATAGGATAACCTCAGATGCTAAATCTTGTATCTTTCTCTTCCCCAGAAGTTGATTGCTAGTGTCTGCACCTAGGCTTGAACTTCCACCAGGCGTAGCTGTCCCTGATGCGGTGGCATCTAGCTGCGATCCTGTTAAACTTACAGATCTCTGGGCACCAGGGGCTATCATTCTCGGTGACTGCTGTTGTGATGGTGGCTGCTGCTGTTGCTGCTGCTGCATCAGATGCTGTTGCTGTTTCTGTTGATAAACCTGCGACTGGCTCAGCTGCTGCATGGCAGGCGATAGATGTTGCTGGTTCATTCCTACTGAATTGTGATGTGAAGGTGAAGAAGCCGCTAATTGTTGTTGTATAAGTAGTTGATTTCTCTGCTGTTGAAGACGGAGTGAAGATGAATTGGGAGATGACATTGAGGGTATTTGTTTTAAATATTGCTGTTGAGATATTGCATTTTGCATCATTGCTGTTTGTCCATTTTGTGCCAACCCGGAAATTTGACCATTCATAAATGACGTTCTTGTAATATTCTGTCCCTGCAGATTTTTTTAAAACAAAAACATTAAATGTGAACCGTCTAAAAGAAACGAAGGGAACAGCATAAAGAGTAAAGCAGTAAAGCAATTTGACCATTTTGCACATAAAATTTCAACAATATTCATAAATTTCAAAGAAGAAAAATAAAAGCCATAAATACTGCTCTACAAATTCCACAATCGATTTCAGTCATCCTCTAAAGTGGTAGAAATTTTACACGTTTGCGTAATGGTAAAGTTTTCCAGGGTGGCATCATCTATAGGAAATGGCAGGTTGACTCTGTTTGGTTAAAGACTGATTTCTTATTCAATATTACTTGCCTCAGACTACACCCAGAGTTGGAAAATTCTTCATGGTGGAGCGATACCAAATTAGATCTTTTGGAATTTAGTAGAAAATCTGAAGTCTTGCATCCTCTAGAGAAAATTGGATACATTTTTATGTGTATTCCATCAGGATATGAAAAGATTATATCATCTCTTTCATTATAGTTTATCATAGTTTCACATAAAAGGTTGGAAAAGTTAATAACAATTCACCAACAGAAACAGACCCCAAACTAGAACTTTGATCCTTGATACCCCCATACTCATGGAATAATAAATTTGGAATAAAGATGAAGGCTCTATCACTACTTTGAGCAACATGAGCTTTTGAATTTCGGGCAAGGCCAGTAATGACATCAGTCACTGCAAGTAGTTGGCCCCGTCTGAGATGTCTTGAACCCATGAACGCCTACAGATCATGCACGAATGGCTGACTCAGGGATGATTATATCCTCAATCAAGGGTGGTTATGGCATCCAGGGTTGGTGAATTTGAAAATTTGCTAGTTGCTACGACTTGTCAACATGAGATTTGAGGATTTTAGATGAATTACCTAGGCAAGACATTGCTTAAAGTTCACCCAAATGAGTATAATTTGACCCGAGTACTTAAAGTTGCAATTTTATATATTACTATAAAGTATTGAATTTAATTATTTCATTCTTAGACGTAATATTTGATAATCATTATCTACATATCCGAATATCACAATGTTCAAAATGTTAAGTAAAATGTTACTATTACCTCTGGTAAAACGTTGTTTATTACTCTCTTTATTCTTCTGAATTCTGAAACAATTTAGGTCGATGAAAATAATTTTAAAAAAAGCAAACTAGAAATGTTGAGATAGGCAGGGAAAAATAAAACGCCAGAGATAGTAAAAGAAAAAAGTGTCAATCATACACCCATGAACGCATCGAGGGCATTACTCATTTCCCAATTATTTTAGATGCAACTAAATCTAGTGTCAATAAAGCTCGATTAAGTATTGTTCTTTCTTCACGTTTTACATTCCCTGCTTTTACAATGTATTTACAAAAGGATCGCCACCAGGTAATTAACTCCAATAGACAGCTATTGCAGTTATGTAGAAGACAAACTATTTCTAACACTTATAAGATTCATACAGAATCACCATTACGACAAACCATTTAAACTAGCCCAAACACATTGACAGCTTGCTAATAGCCAACAATTGTTTTTCTAACGGAATAACTCGGGGTTTTCAATAACATGTAATAGCCGCCATAGTAAATAGTACTCCCTCAGTCCCGATCTCATCTTCCTATTGCCTTTTTTACGGTCTGGAGAACCACTTGTCATTCGTAAAACATGAAATTTTTATATTAAATTGTCATTATCATATTCATTTCTGCCATAAATTAATGTAGTGACCAAATATTTTTGAAACTTTTATCAGTTGTTAATCATTATTTTAAAAAAGATATTATAAAAGTGAGCCGGAAGATTAGGTCGGCATAGAGGGAGTGCTATATAAGCTTCTGTAGAGCACACTAAGGCCCAAGATATATTGGGCCTGACGCAAACTGATGTTCACTTCATGGAAGAAGTTTTTAAATTTCTGTTTTTTATTAATATATTTAGGCAATAACATTGAATTTATTTTAGGAAATTTTGACTAGTAAGCCTTTGAATTGGAGAAGGTGAATATGCACTATCAAGGAAACCCATCGAATACAATTAAACAAGCATCAATCTCCATGTGCTTCTCTTGTTCAGCAAATTTTGTGTTGAATCCGTTAACCTCCATATCATTACTTGCCATTTCGAGTGAATTCTTCCCCGTTCATCCCATTTTACTTGTTGAAAAAACCAGCACTTCACCTGCACCCCCAAATTGGGTCCTCTAAAGGTTGACATGTCTACGGGGCTAGACCCACCTTAGCATGAATATTTTTTATCCTCAGCTGTCCTACCTAGAGTTTCCTCACATCAAATGAATCATACACACCCTGCTACAATCATTTTTTGGATGTGACTCCTAGGCCCCAGACACTCAGTGCCATATGATACTGCAGTTCTGAAGAATATCTCCTTTGAAGTACTGAGATGCTACGTTGTATAACACTCACGTGACTTTTCTCCATTTAAAGAAACCTTCCTGTTTTCCATAGTCAATGCCGGTACTAATTCCGTCTGAATGGAAGAACTTAATTTTATCGAAATAACTGTCCATTAATATCGTGTATTCATGTGCGTCAATGCTAGGACCCTTTTTTGGATAGGCGCAAGTTAATCTTGCACTCCATATAACAAGTTTCAGATTTCTCAACCTAAAACTGTATTTATCTTAGGGTGCCCTCTGAAACTTCGATTCAGTACAGACTTCCTCTATTTTCATTGAATAACACATCGGCACCCAACAAAATGGTCTATTGTATCGCATCATCACAAGACAGTCGATGCTATCAATCATTGATACAGTGTCTCTTCTAACAGAAATATCCATAACACGGCCATATGGTTTTCTTTTAGAATTATGTGAAAACAACTTACGTTGTTTATCAAATAAAAAATCCCCAGGGAACCTGAAGTACAAATCTTTGAGGGGAAAAAGCAGTAAAAGGCCATACCTGGCTACCCGTCAGTGCATTTTGTTGTGAGAGATGCTGCCTCATTTGGGCAGGGGTTAACTTTGGTTGGGTGTAAGAAAGCGCTCCATTTGGTCTAAGTTGCGAAGTTAAATTGAAAGGCCCTGACACTCCCAGTGATTGCATTCCGGGGAATGATTGTCCTGGAGAATTACCAAGATGAAACTGAGACCCTTGAGAGAATCCTGCCTTCTGACGTGGCTGCACCAAATCTCACCCAAGTTAAAATGCTAAAATATTCAACATAGAAACAAATAATCCAAACAAAAGTACAAAACATTCCATTATTGGAGTAAGATCATAAGATCTTCAAGGACTGCACCACTGGACACAATCTAAATTTGTGAAGAATGTTCAAAGAGAATCAGAGAGAAAAATTGTTACTACATCAAGGTGACAAAAGTTTACATCATTCAGCTATATTAAACAACAACAAAAAAACTTAAGTTGATCAAATTCTAATGTTGAGCTGGTGTAGTAAATAAACAAATCTAAACAAAAGCACAAAAACAAAGATTCAGATATGATAATACTTTTCCGCAGAAGCCAAGGTCAAAGATTTATCATGCTTCGCACAATGGTCAAAAATATATAAACACGAACCAAATAAAGAGCAAAGTCATCTTCGTAACAATAACTTCAATGAAAGCTAGACGAAATTGTCCGACGCCATAATCCTTACCGAAGACAAGAACTGACTCTGCAAGTTGAATTGGGCAGCTGCTACCGCTGATTGATTGGATAACATGGGCAAGTGCCCTGTCCCCAATAAAGCTGACCTCGAAAAATTCCCCGCACCCATCTGGCCCATTTGCTGCTGCTGCGACTGATTTTGTTGCCCAAGCTGCTGTTGGAACTGATTCTGCTGCCCAATTTGCTGCTGCTGCTGCTGCGATTGGAACTGATTCTGCTGCCCAATCTGCTGCTGCATCTGAGTTTGGTTCGCCAACTGATTCTGTTGTTGATTGGTATTGGTGTTATTACTAATGACATTAACATTACTATTCTGGTGCATTGCACTCACACCGCTAAAGCTCATCTGGCCGTAAATCCCCGAATTCTGCTGTTGCTGCTGCTGCTGCCTCATCATTCCTAACTGATTACTAATATTACTATTGGATTGCAACTGATTAAGCCTAGGCATAGAAGGGTTCCTCTGTAAACCCTGAAAACTTGAAACGCCAACTAAATTACTATTATTATTACTACTACTAGTACTGATGTTTACATTGGTAGCGTTGTTGTTGTTACTCTGCAGCTGGTGCTGAAGCTGCTGCAATTGGTGCTGTTGTTGCATCTGCTGCTGCGATTGCACCATCTGTTGCGGCTGCTGCTGTTGTACCAATTGCTGCTGCTGCTGCGATTGGGCGAATTGCTGCTGATCCATGGAAGGCGAAGGAGATGATAGGGTTTGCAATTGTGAATTGGAAGGCTCGATTGAGGGTGCGGTTTGGGGTTTGGGGGAAGATGATGAAGTTGAATTCTCTGCCATTTTAATTTTGGTGGAAAAGGAAATTTAATCCAAATTAATTTCCTTCCTTTTGACTGGATTTTTCAAGTTCCGTCAATTCTCAGAATCTTCGAATGGGATCATCATAATCACCATGTATGAATGAATGAAACGGCAGGAAAACCAGTTTCTGGTTTTTGTTGGTGGTTTTGTTTCTTCTGGTTAAGCTCTCCAACTCTCAATTTATATGGAGCTGGAGGACATTGGAGGCAAATAAACCACATTGTCACTAATTGCACGTGGAGCCTCGACCTAAGTATTTTGAAAGGTGGATATAAGAATTAAGATCGTCGGATTTTAATTGAGTTTTAACAGATAAAACGCAATTGAATTGTTTGGAAACGCAGTAGTTGAATTGTCGGATTTCCAGCATGCTGTATTCGAAGGAGATTGCATTATTGTGGTGTCGCAATTGCAGAATTCGGAACCATCTCTATCCGACATAGGCAACATCACCGAAGAAGCCACGAATTTATGTGCTTATTTTCAATCTATTTCATTTTCTTTTGTTAGGCGCATGGTACTAAATCTCGATATTTTTGGGTCAAGAGCCACGAAAAATCTCGCTTTTCCATTCAGTCGACACGGATCAATCCTAGAGTGTCGTTGTTCTTCTGTACCAACGAAAATTCGATGGGTCTCGAAAAATTCGACCGAAATTATCAAGACAAGCAAGTATATCGCTTCTCGTGCCGGATTGGAGATTTGCCAAAAATTCTAGCGATGGAATCTCTAAAATTAGGAAACAATCTCTATGAAGAATCCATAAACTGTAAATCCGATTCACCTTAAATAAGGGAAAAAATCAGAAAAAAAGGTACTTTGCAATTCTCACCTCTCTGCACATCTCATTTGCTCCCTCTATTAGCATAATTAGCAGGAGCTCTACTACTTCTATTCTTTGTCCAAGTACACATTTGTTGGGCTTCTTAAACAAAGAACATGTGTGATTCTCTTTACCTTTATGTTTCTGCACAAAGTTCAGGTTTTAGTTTAGTGTCTTCAGTTATACAGAGGAGACCGTATTCTCATTGCATAAACTTTAGTGTAGTCCTGGCAATGGGTGGGTGTTTTCCCACCCATACATACCCTAATTTAACAATATGGATCACACTTGGGTTTAACCCAACATCAAAATAGACACAAACCAACCCATTAAACAAAAATATGATTGGGTAGGCTTGGGTTACCCAGCCCATTTTAGAAATTCAGAATGACATAAAATTCAGAATCACGATCGTTTTCTTCACTCGTCTTTCAGAGATTTAGTCTCCAATAATTTCTTCACTCATTGCCTCACCGAACTCAGCCATGCGAGTTCAGACAATCGATCTCAGCCAACTCAATCAACCTTCATCGCCTTACCAAAATCAAATCAAAGTCAATCGGCGATCTTTAGGTTAGTTTTCATTGATACTGTGAACAGACTGGACTATGGGATTTCCATAATTCCTATTTTTTTATCTGATTTTGTATGAGTTGAGTTGAAAATCGGTTGGGAGTGAGTGACTCAGATGTAGAAAAAATCAAAGAAAAAGGCGATGAAATGTACCAGATTGTAATACAAAATCAGTTGAGTGAAGGATACATGGTCTTGCCTCTCATTTTGTTAGTGTTGGTTAACTAGTGAATCAGACAGAGTGAGTGAAGCAAGTCAACAAATGGAGTGAAATGGACAAAATGTCAGCAGGAGTAACTATCGATTCGAGATTTCTACTAATAATCATTACGACTACGTTATAATTTTAATTCTACAAAATTAATTAATAAATTAAAAAACTCGACCCAGCCCGACTTGGCCCAACCAGGCCGGGTTATATCGGGTCACGCATTTTTGGGCTGATGTTAGGCTTGGGTGAATTACCCAGCCCCAACCCTCAATTCATAATGTTAATGGGGTGTAAGTGGATGGACAAAGGGTTTGGTAAAACCCACCCATTGCCAAGACTACATTAGTGCAATGATGAGACATGACTCCACCATCCAAGTGACAAGTCACTCTAAACAGGCATGATTCTCGAGGCAAACCCCTTCCCGCTAATTGGAACGACGAGTGGGAATTTGAAACGACACCTCTTGGCACGTAACACGTAGCACAACCGCTTCAGATCAGATACCCACCTCGGAAACAAAAAACCACCTCGAAAAACTATCCCCTCGGAACCACTTAGACATATTAATTTTCTCATAGCATTGTCTTTTACTATGAGTTGATTTCTATGACTGAGACACAAAGAGGAAGAAAGGAAAGGGAAATTGATAGAATTAATCAGTTCCGAGGAATTGGAAGCTTCTTGGAAAATTTGAAGACAATAGAGGTGGAAAACCTCTTGGAAGATTTGAAGACCAACAGAGATGAAAAACCTCTTGGAGGATTTGAAGACCAACAAAGGTGAAAAACCTCAAGATTAGTACGGATTACCACGAATTAAGGTATGGGCTTTAAACCAAATGTCCGAGAGAACTCCATCCAAGAAGCTTAGTCCAAGAGACATCTTGGTTCAACTCACTACACTTAATAAATATCAGAGAATCACATCCTGGAAAAGGAAGACTTTCCACCTCCAAGCAGCTACGGCCGAGGAGCCAACCTCCGTACACAAGGACCATTATGTGGTTGACACCTGGACGTACTACTACCTAGGACAGTGACCCCAACCAAGGGACATCTATAAATAGACTCACTTTTCAAGGTGACCAGGTAACTTAAAAGCACGCTTAGTGTTCATTATTTACCTCCGAGTAACCTAGAGCATACCGCTCAGACCCCATTAGTTATGTCTAAGACTAGACTGACCAAGGCAGGCCAGCTTAAAATACTAATCCCCCCTCTCAGTTCAAGTGTGCAGGATCCAATGAACACTTTTCGATGAGCAAGAATATAAAACCAATCTTTTCGAGGAGATACTCTCTTCTAGGCATTTCCATAGACTTATTTTTCACTCTAGTGAGCACGTTTTTATCATATCATAAAAAACATTACACATATACTGAAGCATTGC
>JAYMSR010000515.1:0-13649 GCA_036897825.1 Plantago rigida | reverse complement strand
ATTTTGCTTCAAATTTCTGATGCAAGTCTGCGACAAATCCTATGAAAGCCACTCATATTGTTTCACATAATTCAAATCATCACAACTGAAATAGATACCTTCATCTCTGATTGACCAAAAACATGTTGAAGTGTCTTCACATTTGAAGCTTATTGAGTCCGTGTCAAAAGCATTGAAACTCTTCTTTAGTTGCCCCCATCTTGCATCACACGATAACAGCGTAGACCTGAGAAATTGACCCTGAGTTTCCACTGCCAATCTTCGCCCTTGAACATGTAACGATCTTGAAGATCATCGTCTGAAGATTTGCAGCGAACGATCAGTTCTCCTGTTCTGCTGGTAATGTTGTTGACAATATGAATGTCATACTGCTGGAACATATCTATAACGTTTTCTCTCGTTAATGTGATGATCGCTAAAAGATCGCGATTAACATCAAGATTGAACTTTTGGAGAAGGAATTCATTATATGATATAAAAAAATTGTGTAGTATCTCCGATATTAGGGCCGGCCTGTCAAGAAGAAGATGTATTTATAGGTGAACCGTTCACCACTTAACTCATGAAATGGCTATAAATCTAGGTTTGGAGATGAAGCATGATAGCGCAATTATTGTTTAGAGTATAGTGCATGGAACGAGTAATAAATCATCATTAATCTTGATTTTATTCCGGACTTGGAGTGGCTCAAGTTTTCATTACATTTAAGACTATTAATTTAGAATATTTATCTTAATTTCCGTTTCGATCAACACAGCCACACATGCCTGTTCTCATTTATGTAGTCAAAAAATAAATTTGTTTAGATCATCACAAACATTGTTGGTGGCTGGGATGATAAAGTTGATTATTATGTCGGTGTTTAACAAATTAATTAGCCGATAAATACAAAGTATAAAAAAGTCCTGATTTTTCATTAGAATAAAAAACGTCAGTTTTTTAAATTACTCGCGTACACAATGTAAAATTCCCAGTTGTTAAATCCCCAGACACAATGTTAAATCTCTCAGTTGTTAAAACCCCAATGTTAAAACTCAGTTGTTAAAACCCCCAGACACAATGTAACCCCTCAGTTGTTAAAATCTCAGACACAATGTTAAATCCCCCGGCGTTAAAACCTACTGGTCTGACCGCTAACCGCGAGCAACTTAAAAAACTGCCTTTTTCTTTTCTAATGAAAATTCAGGCTTTTTTCTGGACTATTTCGCCGATAAACTAGTTGATTTGTTAAATACTCCAATAATTACTCTAGTATATTTTAGATAAAACCAAAGTAGCTAACTTATTTTATTTTAATAGACTATTTGTAGAATATTATCAGATCAATTAGTTTATACTAATTCACTTGTTCCATTTAATACTCCATCCATTCTTCTACAAGTAATACGTTTTGGTTTTGTACAATTTTTAAAGAAAATGAATAAAATAATAAGTACATGGTGAAAAGTAAAAAATAGATTTTGAAAAAGTTTGGGGGAGAATAGATAAAGTATAAAAGAGATTGATTAAATAATTAAAAGTTGGAGATAGTGTGTTTCCAAAAAAATAAATGTTAAACTTGTAAAAAAACACTCAAAATGGCAAAATGTAACACTTGTAAAAGAATGGAGGGAGTACTATCTTATCAACCCGATAGAGTTATTTTCCAAATAAGCATATTACGTAAAAGTTAAATGTAACGCCCCAAAGTTTCAAAGTTCAAATAATTTAAAATAACCGAGAATGCTATTTATACTAATAATGTGCACCTTTATTTTCATGAATTCATATATAAAATCTTGAGAGTTAAGTGGATATGTGTTCGTATATTGAGATCAACACATCATCGGAAATCTATCCATGAGTAACCGCACCGATCTAAAAGGTTGGGGCTCGATTGACTAGTGGTCGACCTGTCGCAAGTATGGGAGAGGACATGAGAGACGGTATAATAAGAAGAAACATACAAAAACGTGAGATGGTTGAAATGCGTCTATTAGTCTATATTGATATCGTTGCAAGCAACAGTTCCTCAGCTATTCTACCATTTACCTTGTGTGGCGCACAACGGCTCACTGAATTCGCCATGGCCATGGCTTCTGGAATTCTCTCATCTCGCCCTTTCACTTTCCGCGTCGTTTCGTCGTCATCATCCGGTAAGCTCCAACTTCCTTTGCTTACTAATTTTACTTCTCTTAAACCAAGTTTTAGCTACTTTTTACAGTAAGCTACTACGATTTTGTACGCAGAAGGTCCGAATCCAAAGCCGGTGAAACTCCGAGAAGACTGGAGGCAAAAGTCCCGTCCTATTCCTCCCGGTGGTACCTACCCTGCCAAGGACCATTGCAGGTACTCTAAATTTCCTCATTTTGTGACTTTTAATGAATAGTACTAGTACTAAGCTGCTTAATAATTATCGCTGTGTGTAACTCTACTATATACTATTCACGATTGCAAGGTTTCAGTGAACTACTGTTTTAGAATACTTATTTATTGCAATTATGTGCATTTTGGATCATATTGTGTTGTTTTGAGAATTTTACTAATTACTACTAGGTGCCGAGTTCTCTGTTGATGTTTGTTACTTCGTCTTGTGCTTGAGCAGCAACTGCGGATTGTGTGACACCTATTACATTGCACATGTGAAAAATGCTTGTGCATTTCTCGGAGATGGAATGTCTAGAATTGAGGTGAGTTTGTGTGTGCCTCATTTTCCAGTGGTTCGTTCTATGTTGAGTGTATTGAATCGCACTCAAGCCTATGTAGATATTTGTTTAGATTCGTCACATTTAGTTCACATATGGAGATTAATCAATCTGTTTGATGTGATGTGGGATCTATAACATTTAGTACCTATGGAGATTACTTAACCTCGTTGATGAATCATGAATGGCTTGCAAAATACTAAAAATCAAAGAAGCCCACCGTCAGTGCTTGAGCAAAATATTTTAGGACTTTTTACTACTGTTTGATCATATGTGAAATCATGTGAGTCGTGATTCTTGAGGCACTATTTCTTTCCAGAAAATCTCACTTGGATTATCTGAGTGTATCCAATTTTCTGCATTAAAATCTGATTAATATATCTCGGCGTGTGTGGATGCATCCTAATGCAGAATTGGGCTTTTAGCGTTTATTTTTATAATGTGGCCTTAGATGCATAATGTTTTTATTTCTTTTGCTGTCTTAGGCTCTTGAGCCAGTCGTTCATGGCCGAGGCAGGAAAACAGATTCATTGGAGGAGGTTTATATGGGAGTTCATGAAAATCTACTTTATGCTCGTAAAACAAAACCAGTGGAAGGTGCGCTGATTATTTTTGGAGTCAATCTAATGTCTAACCCTCGATCGAGCACTTGCATGTACCTATCTAGGGACTATAATAAATTAGATTAGTTTACTCTATATTTGAGACAAAACTTGCTTTTTTCGTGTACCTATATAGTCATTTCATTTTAAACATTGTCAAAGAAAACTGAGAGTTACATGATAGGGGCTCAGTGGACGGGTATAGTGACCACAATTGTTATTGAAGTGCTCCGAACCGGCATGGTAGAAGCTGTTATTTGCGTGCAGAGGTATGCAACTATTAATTGCAATTTACACATATTGATATATTGTTTCGATGCACATCATTCTTTAACACATGAGTGTTCTGTAACTCGTATTATTGGTTCCAGTGACCCAGAGGATAGATTTACTCCAAGACCCATCCTGGCAAGGTGTATAAATTCATTATCAATATATTACTCAATTATATCTTTTTATTTTTTTATTTTTCAGCTGACAAGTTTCCTGGATTATGATTAACTATTTTGTCTAAATTAGAACCCCAGAGGAAATCCTTGCGGCCAAAGGTGTGAAGCCGACATTGTCTCCTAATCTTAATACTCTGGCATTAGTTGAGGTAATTTCTAGTGGTTCCTTCATTTCCTATTTTGTGCTTCAATGGATTCAATAATAATACTAACAACAATATTATTAATATTATTATTGTTGTTGTTGTTGTTATTATTAATGTTATTGATGTTATTATTGTTGTCTTTATTAATTCAATACCATATGATTAGTTTATAGCTAAAGTCCGCTTAACCTGCTTAATGTTTGAGTATGGAATTCATTACCAAACTTATTTTGTGGAATTGAACTTATTAGTATTAATTAGTATTGTCATGTGATATGTAAAGATTAACTTCGCTGGTGAACCATGAACTGGCCTTAGTTCTTCCAGTAGATTGCAACTCACTAAATATATTTACAATGTTCCATCAAGTGGATAGATACTATACATAATAGTTAACATTACCCAACAGATTTTCTCATACTCTCAAATCCCTGAGATGAATTTCTTAAAATCTGTGAGAACCTTTGCTTTCAGCTATGTTATAATCTTATAAAATAAATAAACAACATTTTGATAATTAAAAAATTGTTATTCATGTTACATGGAATTTATGTTTTTCTGCTCATCATGGTTGATGGTACATGGTCTTAAAGTACTCTGCATAATAATATGAGATATAGAATCAACATATCTCTTTCTGATCTCAGGCAGCTGGAGTAAAACGTCTTCTTTTCTGTGGTGTGGGCTGCCAAGTGCAAGGTATTGTCATTGTACAGTTTGATCAAGATTCTTAATGTTTTGCTTTATTGTGACTTATACTATTTTAATGCAGAATAATTTCTTAAAGTGCAGCTCTGAGATCGGTGGAGCATCACCTGAATTTGGATAAGCTTTATGTGCTCGGAACTAATTGTGGTAATGCGATATATGGGTTTTATGATGTTTTTGAATGCAAATTTGTTCGAAAGTATGCACTACGCCAACTATATACGAGTACTTATCATTCAAATTGAAACAACCACATTCATATTTGATTTAGTGAATCCAAGTAATAGGCTGAACAAAAAGGACCTGTTCATTTTTCCCTCCTCCAAGCATAATGTACATGCTAAAAGACATTTTAGATTCTTGCCGTGGAAGGTAAACATGGCATATTCTCATACAATCTTGATTCAAAGACATTTAGTTCTTTCCGCTGGAGCATCAATCACTAGTTCTTTACGTTGCTCAAACAGTTGACACAGATTTTAATATTTGTAGTTCTACAAGTTGCACACTTGCAATTCAGCTGTTCCTGCATTCTTAGTACATGTGTACTGGCGTGCTAGTCAATCTTAGTTCCTTCTTTATCTATTTTTTTAATTTAATTTGATATTGTGTTTTGTTTGTTTATATTGGTTGAATTTATCTGATTTACATCCTATAAACCTATCAATTTCTACCTTCATTATGAATTTATGCAAGATTACAAGGTTTGGCTCCCTTGATCCTCCTCTAATGCATCTGATTTCCTTACAGATGAATCTGTTAAAAAAGATTCCTTAAATTAGAACCGAGTGATGCTTAGGTCGTTAAGTTAACTCATGTATAATGTGCATCATAGGAGCAATAAAATCATTGAATTGTTTCTCTGAACTTCTTGTTTTTGCCGGTGGAAGGTTCACTGAAGCATTTAGATGGTCGAATTGAGGAGGTAATCAGTCTTTTCACTTCTGATTAATCAACTCTTGATTACCATAATGGCTGATCCAATTTATTTGCTTGAGCAGGTTCCTTATTTCTCTCTCCCGGCCAATGATTTGACTGACGTGATTGCTCCTTGTTACAGGTAATTCATACCCTTGTTCCTTCCTTTTTTTGTACAATTTATTGTTTGCACTCGCTGACTCTTCAAAAGGAAGCTAAGGTTATACAAGCATGGCCAGTAGATTTTAATAGATTGTCTTAAGATTACAGGAACTGATAGGATTTCTTTGTATTGGTCAGAAGACTATCTATGGTCCCAGACTATTAAGTTGCAGTGATTTCAATACATGGACTAAGAATTCCAGGAACTGGTAGGAATAACAACTAAGCCTTTAATTTTTAATGAATTGGGGCAGGCTATATGAACAAACAAATAGAGCATATGTAGACCTTACTACGCCAGTCTTGTAACAGGCTATATGAACAAACAAATAGAGCATATGTAGACCTTACTACGCCAGTCTCGTAACAAACTTGTCCTGTTCAGGAAATATTTGTTCAGACTGTTGACCTACTTCTTTTGAGCATGTTTCTAGTAAAAGTTTTGGAGTCCCTTGGGTCTTTCGAAAGGGCCTACACCTGGACAGTTAGTACAACCATCAGCCTACATGCTACATGTCAAAAGTATTACTTCTATTGCATAGGTGTTACACTCACTTTACAGTGTTTATCTTTGTTTTTCACGCTATCCTTGTACACATCCAACAAAGGATGCAGATCTCAGCCACCCTCATCTTACGTTTCTACAGCTCATTGGAACTTTCCTGTAACCCTACCGTGACAGTTGCTTAACACTGCAAGTGGCCCTGCTCTATCTTAATCAACCCTCCTGTAATTCATTGTTGACGTCATTATCAATCTCCCTGTCCTCTTGAAGAAAAGTACCAAGTATTTGGCGTTTTTCTTGCTTCCCAAGTTTGATAAATGGCAATGTTAGAGTCCTATTACAATGTTTAACTGTCTTGCCTCCATATATTATGTTCTAAATCCACTCAATAAGAAAGTATGGAATAGAAATAATCTTCATTTTGGAAAGGCTACACAGTTATATCTTAGTGTTAAATACTTGTTCAATAATAAGTTTTTGCACTTATTTACCAATGTACTTGGATTAATTAGAGCAGTACCTCTTTAAATTCCTTACTTTATCTTTTCTTACATGTATAACCATTTTTTTTCCTTTTTGGCTATTGCAGTTGTTTTGACTACACGAATGCTTTAGCGGTGAGTGTTACCTCTATCGAGACGTCCAATATTACATTTTGCTTCAATGTATCTAGCTTATGTCTTTTCTAGTCCAGGGTTTACACTATCGGTTTTCATCTATAATTTTGATTGCTAAATTACATTAGACATATGTTCATAAGTGATGATATACTTGACACCACTTAGTGTATGCATATTTGCACTGTAACCTTCAAGAAAAGAACACTCAATTCAAACACACTATTTTCTCTTTGTTACAATTGCTCTTATCTTTTTTCCAGGATTTGGTAGTAGGGTACATGGGCGTGCCGAAATATGCAGGAGTCAGCATGACAAAGCATCCCCAATATGTTACTGTTAGGTGATTGGCACAAGTTTAGATTTTCCACTTATTTTAATTTCACATTTATATATAATCCTCTCTAGAATTTTTGTACGTTTATGTCTAAAAGTTGGCAGCAGATTTATAAAGTTATGGTATACGTGAAATGTCAGAAATGAGCGTGGAAAAGAGATGCTAAATCTGGTGAAAGATCTTGTAGAAATTACTTCTACCATTAGTTCTGTAAGTAATTTCAGCATGATATATTTTTCTCTTGGATTGGAGTTAACAATTATATAAAGGCTTCTTTTTTTTTTTAGGGTGACAGGCGGCCATTTGTAATGGAAACTGTCAAGGCAGATGACGCTGCTAAACTATGTGTGTATTGGCATAACATGCATAATATGTTGAGTAACTTGTGTAGAAGAAGTATTTTAAAACTCAAAATGGCAATGCCAGGCTCATGCATCACGAGGTGCTGTTTATGTATGCCGTAAAACATGTGAAAGGAGAACACGAACATGCAAGGATACACATAAACATACTCGGAATTTGCATTAAGTAGTAACCCCGATTCCTTAAGAAGATTAAATATGTTCGTTGAAGTAAGACTTAAATACAGACAATGGAATGTAGTCTTGTACATGCACATAATGAGTCTTTAGAACCTCGAAGGTTTAAAACCTGGATCCCTCAGGAAATGTTTTATCCAGTAAGACTGAGGGATAGAGGGTGGCAGCATGGAGCAGTAACTTATGATGTTTAATCAATATATTGATACATTTGGATCAGTAAGAATGAAAATACTTACAGGCATGTCTAAAACTCCAACTCTTTGAAACCTTAATATGCATGTAGTAGTATGGTTTGATCCAGTGAACTTGCATCCTCCATGACCTGTCTTCTCCACTTCAATATTTTAAACATGCGAACATTTCTTGAATAATGGATGGTATATTCAGTTTGATAATACTTTTATACCATGGTTCCTGTTGGTTCTACACTATTCCATTATTGCATGTGATTTTGAATTTGATTTTTGTTTTGCGTAGGGAGAGGTCCTTCTCAACCTGCACCAAAGTTCATTGGCAACATAATAGCTTTCATTCTAAACTTAGTAAGGATCCTTTACCTTTGGTGCCTGCAAAAAGCTATAGTAAAGGCTTTTGTATCCTTATAGTATCATTGTCATTGTAGGTTGGTCCAAAGGGTCTTGAATTTGCACGCTATTCCTTGGATTACCACACTATCCGAAACTACCTACATGTCAATCGTGTGTGGGGAAAGCAGAGGTATGCTTTTTTCTAAAACTTGCACGAGTCATGCATTTCATGCTATTCTTTTCTCTAACATCTAAACGTGCAGAGCTGACAGCCATATGCCATCATATGCAAAAAAGCTCGTATCCATGTACAACCAGAATGGTGAAATAGATCAGATGCTGTCTTCCAAATGAATTATCTCAAAGGCAAGTTCCATGTATAGGCTGCATTTTCATGCATTTGGTATATGTAACTTAATATGTTAAGTTGATTTCGGAACTTCACATTTTGTTTACTTCTCTTTCGGTGGTTATTTGATGCTATTAGTTGGGGAATTATATCTGTTGCTGTGTCTAAAGCTTCATCATATTTCCAGGTTAGTAACCAAAAATTTGAAGAATAAATCCCTTGGAACACAACATAGAGTGTTGGTAAGAGACCATAAATAAATAGAACTGTCCTGTGGGCCAAACTAGGATATAAAACGAGTGCTAGTCTTCAAATACATGAAAACACTGAGATAAAATGCAAGATGCATAAGGTATGGGCTATGTTCATGACTCATGACCAACTTAAAGATACACAGATGCTGACCATCCCATGTGTTCTCTTCTCTTAGTAACTGTGATGTCTATCTAAGTATTGCAGAGTAAAAGACCAATAAAAAAGGACAATAGTTATTGCTCAAGCAGTTCCATGTCCTTTTGTAATCAGAAGATTCCATTTCATTGCTGAAAGATATGCAAAATCTAAGCATGCATGTTTCTTATATAAACGCAAGCCTTTCGATCATTAAGGAGACAAACTTGAGTCTTGTAAAGAAACTAATTACTTTGCAAGGTTTGATGTTTCATGCGATACACAAACTGCCTTGTCTCAGTAATTGACAGACTTGTGATTTCTCATAACGTGCCAGGAGTTGGAAATTATTCTGCTATTTCCTGCAACCTGATATGTGGTTTCATATAAATATGCTAATTCCGGGTGATAATATTCTTTTATGTGGTGGTCAAGCTATACTAAATCGGATAATTGGATAGAGGTTGTTTTGCATGGTGGTGTCAACAACATGGGGGACTCATGTGGGGTGTTGATGAACAAAAGTGCTTCTTGTGCTCTACTTTAATCCCAGTTAACTTCTCCGTATTTTACACGTCAATGTTCACTTAAGTTTTATGATTGCAGATGAAAATATAACTCAATAAGTAGAATAGAGTTTATTCATTAGTGACCAAATTTTAGGCGACTGAAAAAACTAATTTCTCAGCTAACACTAACATGGGAGGCCTAAAAGATCACACGTTTAGATTCGGTGTTTTGATGGTTGTAACAATGGTTAGGAATTGGGAGAAAAATGAATGGTACCCTGATGAAGTTCTGAAAATGGTCTTAGATTCACTTAGCTAGCTAGCTCATTGCTGTGTGCTTAAAGTTTTGACCCCAAGTGTTAATGATTTGTGGATGAAAGCGACTCATTGACATATGTGTTCAATCCCACTGAATCCCTCGTGGTACCTGAGATATCTATACCTACGTACAGGCTGACTTGTTATTTTCGCTTTTAAATGTACTGTTATCGTAGTACTTCATAAATTGCATAGTGACTACTCTCTGCTCATTTTTAGGTGCCCTTTAAATGTCCATTTTGTTTCTTGTTTGAATTGAGTTTGTTCATTTATTTTTATGTTTATATTCTCCCACCGTTCCACGTCAGTTATCCACTTTTACCATTTTGGGTGTCCCGTTCCAGTTGTCCACTTTGCCATTTTGGGTGTCTCGTTCCAGTTGTACACTTTCACTTTATTACCATTTTAAGAAAATTTATACAATTTTATATTCCCTACTACTTCTAATAAAGTAAAAAATTAATTTAAACAATCAAACTAACACCTCAAAAGTAAGAAAGTACACCCCATATGTACTATAAAGTGTTATAATATTAATTTTCTTATTTTGTGTGTCGGAAATCAAAGTTGACAACTGGTATGGGACGAAGGGAGTATATACATACATCCATACATTTGTCCTATAGTGATTTATTATGTGACTTACTAAAGAAACCACCATGCCTTAGAAGGCAAAACGTTTTTAAAAACTTACAAACTGTTTGACATACGACTTTCACACACCAGACTTTAACAAATGAATATCAACTCAATTTTTATGTGAGTTAAATAGTGACTTAACAAAGTTTGTTAGTTGCATGTTAAACAGTATTTTCATAGCACAACTCGACTTTAACGGGTGTTTAAGTTGTTTGTCAAATATGATTATAGGGGATGTTTTGACTAAGAAAAGGAAGAGAATTGGTAAACAATAACCTTGCTGTGGGCTCTATCCATGTGCTAGGCAACATGGAGAAGGTTTTACATGTACTTCCTAATTGTAAAGAACTGAAGGTCGGTATCACATTGAATAGAATATGGGTGGTGGGGAATTATGGATACATGGCCCACCCTAGTTAATGGGTCCTCTTCCTCCTCAGATGGACCAATTTTAATTCTGAGAAGATCCCCATCAGTCCTTGTGTCATCACAAGGCTGGAGCCTGGACCAAACTGAGTGTAATTATCAAACTAGCATTCGGGACCTTTTTTAGGGTGTAGGGTTTCTGATAAACTACTTAATCACTAGTAGAAAACTAAGCCACATTTAATTAATATACTAGAAAATTCAGCCTTTGTACAAATTACCTTTAATAACATTAGAAAAAAGAAAAGAAAACAGGAAAAGGAAAGCCACATCTCCCTTTACACAAAACTGCCCAACGCAGGATTTGGGACTTTACTTGAAGAGGGCTGATTCAAGTTTTTTCTTATACTTTTTTCTTTTTCTTTTTCCTTTCTTCTTTTTCTTACATTGTTCTCTAATCTGTAGCAGAACTGAATCATGCCCCAATCTACGTGCCAGACACAAAACTATAAGACCAACCAACCACCAACCTTCATAAAACTTCTGGCTTCCATTTCTTATTGCATGAGACACCAACAGAATGGCTTTTCTGTTTTGTTTCCTTTTTCCAGATTTTCCCAATGTCCTGCGAAACTTTGATGGCATCCAGTGATGCACCAGAAATACCTCTTCTTGTGAATCCAACTGCGTAGAGTCCAGCTTTGCCTTTCCATCCATTTGGAAATGGAGATTTTGGAAATCCGTTGCTTGAAAAGAACTCACTTTCCTGTACAAAGTATTGTAAAATATAAGTTCATATACAAATAGTTAACCGAAAAGATGATAATAATTGCAAGAATGGAATAAGATAATAATCATGGGGAAGTGGGAAAATTTTAAAATCCATGTGCTTATGCGCCAAATCCATTTCCCAGTTCTCATTCTAACCACCTTGTTCTTGGAGAAATCAATTCTGTTCAACATTAAATGCATACAAAATTCCTAAGCTATATTGTTCTGTTGCCATTATTTAATACAATCTCAATTCATATGGAAGAACATATTTCAATGACAATCAAACTATAAAATCTTGGGTGAATCCAACTTCCTCAACTGTCTAAATACAAAAACACTATTCCCCGAACATAATTCGAACGATACTCCAACCCCATACCCCCAAGCTAGGAATTTTCGAGGAGTTGTGGATAACCTAGCCCATTAATACATGATCGGGAATTTTAAATACTGAAGAACAATTTTAAGAATAAAAACATTCGTACCTTTAACCAGGACGGGACATTGCTAGAATATCCAGTCGCCAAGATGACAGAATCAATCTCAAGAATTTCTCCATTTACGAGCTCAACTCCTCCATGGGAGAACTTCTTGATTCCAGGAACTATTTTGATATCACCAGATTTAATTCTTGAAAGTGTACCTATGTCCAAAACAGGGGTTTTCCCTTCACTGTTCTTGAGTTGTAAAGGACCCATAGATGGCCTTTTTAGCCCATGCTTTTCTGTGTTTCCAAGTATCATCCTTGCTCCTGCCAGAAGTATTTTATCTACTAGCCAAAGTGGCATCCATTTCATTAGTATACCTCCTAGCTCAAAAGTTGATATTCCAAATGTTTCCCTTGGTAGAACATGAACCTATATAGACATATATAATTTGACTAATCAAATGATATAATATATTCTTCGTGTTAAAGAGATGAGAAATTAAGATACTCACATAGCTGCGAACCGCCATTGACACAATGGCTTGGTGATGGCAAAGATCAAGAGCAATCTCCATTCCTGAATTACCACATCCAACTACTAGGACACGCTTTCCCCTATAATCTTCCCCTGTTTTATAGTCACCAGCATGTACAACTTTTCCATTAAACTTATGCAGTCCTTCAAATTCTGGAACAATCTTCTCTGCATTTTCGCCAGTTGCCACAACAAGCCACCTGCATGTATACTCTATCACCAAACCATTAGTTGCAACAGTCTTAACATGCCATAAACTACATGTGTCATCGTACTTAGCCGATTGAACCGACTCATTGAAATTGGGTTTGATTTCAAACTGTTTTGCATAGGACTCGAGGTAGTCGATAAACTGGTGCTTGGAGGGGTACTCAGGGTAATGTTTTGGGAAAGGGGTGTAAGGGAGCTCACAAAACTTTTAGGAAGGTGGAGTTTTATGCGATCATATGTTCGGTTTTGCCATAAGGAGGCAATGCAATTGTCCTGTTCAAGAACCACGTATGGAACCCCTTGCTGCTTATGCCCGCAACAACTGCTAAGCCTGAGGGGCCTGCCCCGACAATGACTGGCCCATTTACCAGTACACGTCGACACGAAACCAAGTCATTGAGTTCCGGATCTACCATATTAAGTGGTGAACGGGTATCATCACACGGATTCATTTGAGTGTCTGTGGTTTGTTTTCAATTTTGAAATAAAGTGTTTAAGGAACAAAAGGAGATGTTGTAGGGGATTAGTGAAGTGGAGAAGTTTAAATAGAGAGGTGGACTCCTAGAAATTTTGGGGGCATCTGCCAGGTTTTAACAAATTTGCCATATTTATGTAATTTAGTCAAATAAATAAAAAATAAAACTTCATCCACGAAAATCAAAAACCCCAATATTACATGAATACTTACTTATTATAAATACTACTTACTATCATTTATATTGTGGATAAAGAATCACGAATGAATAAAAAGAAATTGATAATGAATATACTATAAGTGGGGTTGAAAAACTATAATTATTATAATATAGTTTTTGTAATGATGATGATGAAGGAACAAAGAGACTAAAATGGACCGAAAATATATCTATAATATAGTATTGTAATCTTTGTAATAAGGCAAAAAAACACTTTGCCTGATGTTTGTGCGGTTTTCC
>JAYMSR010000514.1:0-13655 GCA_036897825.1 Plantago rigida | reverse complement strand
AAGATACTAAAACTAGTTAATAAGATTCTGCCTAGTAATATGTATAGTGTTCGGGTATTTAGTGTAAAGAATAGACTATCATTCTTTGCAAAATGTACTATGCTGACTCCAAAAGAATCTACTTATTTCACAAAACTTCACATATTATTAGAATATTAGTTATCACACCCAAACAAATAACATTATATTTACACATAAATTATACATTTTGACATTAACAATACTTTTTTACACATTTAACCACTAACAATACAACTTTTTACTATATTTTATATTTTATTATTCATTTTAATTCTTTTTTAATCTAAAACAACACCTCAATTTTATATATGAACTTTTCGAGGTCTAGGAGTAATATTAACAACATACTTAGTTCATTTGTTTTAGTATCTGTTAACTAGGTGTAGTTGTCAAACTGAATACTAAATCTTTTTCAAAAGTAAGTTTAGATTGACATTCTCCGGATAACTACGAACTAAAATTGTATAAAAAGAGGGGGCTTTTCTTATAATTTATCAATAACATAGGAGCCAATTGATGAATTACTACAAATCTACGAAATGTGTAAAGTGCTAGTCTTCTTCTTCTTGTTCCTTCCATTCATATAGTTCTGCAATTGCTTCACTAGGAATAAATCTAGGATGAAGTACTCTACTCGTGATGATGAAAATTTCCGAAACTTCATTATATCTACTAGGACAAGAAAAATCAATCTTCCAGGTTCGTTTCTTTCTCTTGTTGAAATAATTATCCCATTTTAATTTTATATGCTTTTCAGTCCTTAGCAATTCAAGATCCTAATGTTCCTCCCCTCGAATTTTCCAAAACGAGGTTGAATCATGAGTTTTTCTTTAAGAACAATGCTAAAATGTTTAGTTTAGACCAGCAGTTACAATGGAACAATTGCAGTAGGATCACAAAGATTGCTACTTTACTTCCTGTTCTACAAGAATCTTGTTAAGTTGATAGCTGATATATAAAATCATAAAACCAATTCTTTAGTTTGTGATTTGATCCAACTTTTGCATATTGGGGATTATGGCCCTCTTATATTACATATATACAATCAGTTTTGGTGTCAATACATATTCAGCTTTCAAGTGCTAAATTCTGAACTTGTAATGATTATCAATGTTGTTAATGGATACTTGAACTGTCTGCAGCTCAGTCCCTCTATTTAAATCATAGATATCAGGATCCAATTTCCTAACTTTAATCCTTGTCGCTATGCAGTTATTGTTGATGTTTTCCTACTTTCTTTATGCTGTTATGTGCATCCTACCGAAGCTAAGCAAGGAATTTCTGTTTAAATTTCGGCAGAGTTCGTAGTGTTGGTATCTGGATGACGGGGTTTTTTTTTTTTTTTTTGGTGGTGGTGGTCGTTCTATCCCGTGCAATCCACATGTCAGATTGTATATACTATATAGTATACATGAAAACTTGTTGCCGTTCTATTGCTAATTTTGGTTTAGCAAATGTCCCAACATTTAGTTATCCAATAGAAAGCAGGGTATTCGTCAATGTGGAAACTTATTTTTGCTTTTGTAAAATTTCAGGTTGACCTGGGAAGTTATGGGCACAAGTACTTGAATGAGTACGGATTTATTACAGTATCTCATTTTGACCATGATTGTGATTACATTAGCAATTGAAGCTGCCACCTAAGTCACATATTGTCCTTCTTGCCAACAAAGGATGGCATTTGCACTAGTACGTTGTCAAAAGGTTGGGAATTCAAATACAAATGGGCATACTATGTCAACGTTGGTGATACGTCTTCACATGTTGGATGTTGGTGTGAAGAATATTGTACTATACGAACCGGACTAGTCCATATCTTCTTGAAGTAAAGACTGTGAAAGGGAATCCTAATACCATCAAAAAGGAAATTACTTTCCAGCAGCAGAGACATTCGCAGTAAGTTTTGTTTTTGAAAAGTCGATGTGAAGCCTGTGGAAATCTATGGTCTTTCCACACAAATTCATGTCCAGAACAGGAAATACTATTGAAGAATAGGACTAGGCTTGGCTGCTTGCAGTGTTTACATGTTCCCATGTTTACCAGAAAAATATTATTCTGAATGGAACAGCAATTCAGCATCTTTTTTCTGCAAATTTGTGTTGTGATGGCGAGGTAGATGATCTTCAGTTGCATAAGCTACAAGTTGAGAAGTTTGCAGCTATCATGAGGTAGTTCTGTTTTTTATTAAGTCAATATAATAGATTCAATTCATTCTTGTTTTTAATAGATGTTATCAAAATTTTAGGTTCCTTTTTGTTTATCGAATTGACCTTTATTTCCCCATATCCTTACCGGTGTATTTCACTTAGGACCTAAATTTTGCAACCATGATAAGCTTGGACTACTAGTCTTGATGATTTTATCTACTTCATGCAGTGCCATCATTCAAATACGGCAAGCCACGGCAATACGCTCCTATTTTCTATTATCTCGTGTTTGAAGAGATCTGAAAATTATCCTTTTGTTGTTGTTCTCTTATCTGCCTTTTGCTTTCTCTGTTGACCAAGCTCTTAGCATCGTACATTTAGGGGGGGGGGACTAGTTTGGCATTATGGGGGTGACGGAAACTCTGAAATATCGCAAAATAATCTAGCAGAGCATTTGATGAACAATGGGAATGGCTGAATAGAATTTCACTCACTCTGTGATACGGGAACGGTGTTGCTGGTATTTTATTGGAAATTCCCAGGTGTTCACCTTGTTTAGTGATTAAAGCATTACCAGTTTTCTTTCAAATAGAACATAGCTATTCTTTATTGATCAACTCAGTTTATGGTTGTTTGATTACGACAAATAATCTGTTATTTAGTGGCCGCTTAATTTCATATTTTGAGATTGTATCATTGTACTTCCACTTCAAATTAACTCATTGTTTTAGGTTTTAACATAATCATCGTTTCATGTGTCAGTATGCTCTCACCTTAGTATTTTATCTGACGTTCTATTACCTAATATCCAACTTATTTAGCTGTTCTTATTATGATGTCACTTTGATTTTAGTAGCTCATTTTCTATGCTTATCAGATTATACATATATGATGTTCCCGTATCCTTTGACTGGAAAAATGAGTTTAGGATTCAGCATCGTTTGAGTTCTCTTAATCTATCCATAGGGAAAATGGAGTGTGAGAATTTGTGTTATCTCGTCTAGGTTTTGATCTTTATTCGGTGCTGGCAGCTAGTTCATGTTTAGGACTCACTTTCACCGAAACGAATGGGGCATTTGTTTTCTTTATAAGATTTCAAATTATGACCCTTTCCATACCTCTGATATTTATTCGGCGTTGGCAGCTAGTTCATGTTCAGGTTTCACTTTCACCAAAACAATTGGCGCGTCTGTTTTCTTTATAAAAGTTTTCTATTTATGACGCTTTCCATCTCTCTTTACCAATATTAATAAAATCTTCCCCATATATATATGACACTAAGCTTGTCCGTTTTGCTATATCTCAATTCTCTGCTGTGACTAAGTGAGTGAAGAAAATTTTCCTTGTATGTCACACACAACAGTTACAAAGGCGTAATTCTGCATAGATCTGGTTTTCCGTGCATTTTCTGCATCTTTTAATTGCAACCTCTTCCTCTATTTCAAGCCACAATCGGCTCCAGGTTGGCGGCATGCTTTCTTCTCCGGATGATTCGTATTATTCATACAATTCAGTAATTTCTTAATTTTTGATCGGTTTCTAATCTTCTTTAGGTTCTGATAATGTAAGATCCTGATATTAGAAATTTTATCTGAGACGGTGATGATATAGTACTTACCTTTTCCATTTAGATTTATGATTATTGTGCTTTTAAGTATCTAGCTATCGCCCATCGGTTAAGGAAATTATTTATGTTCTTACATAGTTACTTATGATCTTGCTAGATTGTGTTAAGAGTTATTTAGATTGATTTTTTTTTTTTGAAACAGAGTTATTTGGATTGATGATTTATACTATTCAATGAGCAACACATGATTTTGGGTAATTCAATCGTGATTGTAATGATTATCTGTGTTATCGACCGATTTCAGGTTAATCTGTGAAATTATGACTAACAGTACTGAGATTATCGAGAAGCCAAGTAAGATGTCCGATCGCATCACAAACCTGCATGAAAGTGTCTTGAGTCACATATTGTCCCGCTTGCCAACAAAGGATGTCATTCGAACTTGTGTCCTGTCAAGAGATTGGGAGTACAAATGGACCTTCTCGGACAATGTTGACATGTGTGATTCGGACTGGGACCCCAATCTTAGGGCAGCGATGTTTAGCCGGTCTATGGATAGGATAGTGGCTCTGTCCCGATGTATTAAATATTTCCATCTCACTTGTGGGGACTATTATGATTTACCCGATGTACAAAGATGGATTTCAACAGCATTGGGACATAATCTTGAGTCTGTTGAAGTATTGTGTGATGTTCAAGGGACAGTTTACCCTGGAAACCTCTTGAGTAGAACATCATTGAGGGAATTGATTCTACAGAATTGTTCCATTTTAGATGTTTCTACAGAGATTTTGGGTCCGAACCTCCAAACTCTGCATCTCTATAATGTAGAGATTATGAAGGAGAATGGTAGCACAGATGCCTTGACATTAACCTTCCCGGTACTTGAATCATTTTCAGCAAGTGGGTGCAAATGGTTGAATTTGACGTCTGTGAACCTAAATGCTCCTTTGCTCACTAGCTTCAAGTTTGAGACAGACGATCCTTATGAAGAAGATGATGTTTGCGTCCTGCTTGTTGCTCCTGAGCTTGTCACCTTTACATGTTTCTTTGGACTACAGGAGATATTTGTGCAGGATGGATCATCAGTTATTTCTGCGTATTTGTACTGTGATGATGATCGAGACAATCCTCAATTAGCCATACATAATGGGTCACGGATCCGCCAGCTGCTTAACAAGTTCACAAATTTGGAAGAATTGGCGCTTTCATGTTCAATGGTTGAGGTTAGTTTCGGCTAACGTCTGTGCAAATAGGATATTTTCATTTCAACCATGATTTTAAATGCAGGATTTAAGAATGTTAGGATCTTTGTTCTTTTCTTGATGAACCTCTATCTCTCTTATATTTACCAAGGTACCGGTGTTAGGACAGCAGCTTCGCTGTCATAATAAGCTGAGACAACTAAGGTTGACTGATCCAACTGATGCCAGAGGTCTACTTGAATTCCTCTATGCAGCACCATCGTTGAAATCCCTGAGCATCTCTGTGGTAAGCCATGACTTGATATCATCATTTCTTTGCTTGTTGTATATTTTTCTATTCCTTCTCATTGAATGTGGTTTGATCTGGCCTTGAACTACCTGTTATGTTCTGTATCAGTTTGATTGGCCGGATTTCGATTATGGGACACTGGAATCTATCCCATCTTGTATCATATGCCATCTCGAGGAATTTGATTTTCTAACTTTTGAGTGCGAAAAAACTCAATTTGATTTAGCGGAGTTTTTGTTGAAGAATGGAAAACAGGTAAAGAAATTTTCCATCGATACTGATTCCCCGACCGGTACATACCCTGGAATTAAAGAGCACATTATGGCGTTTCCTAGAGCTTCATCTTGCTTAACAATCAATATCGATGGGGACGAGTGTTTAGCGATTGATCTCGTCAGCAACGAGTGATGGGCATCTATCTAAGATGTCGACGAGCTTATGTTTTTGTCGAACAATTTAGACGTAACTTGGGGCTCAATTGCTTTCACAGTTGTGTAATGTTCTTGATGTGGTCTTATTGGCTGTTTTTAGTTTGTTTTCCCTGTACAAGTTTCTTGAGAAATGAGTTGCTGTATTCATTCAGAGTTTTGATCTTGACAGAAACATGTGCTAGAACGGTACAACAATGAGACACCTTAAACATTAGGAAGACGGAAGATCCAACAGAAATCCTGCATCAACTATTCACACCACCAACCACCCGCCCAAGTGTTGGGCACATTTCCCGACTCAGAGTATCTCTGAGATTTAACGAGTTCCTCTTATCGGAGGTGTCACTCTGCTTACTTCTCACATCCCAAATGCTATGATTTAACAAGTAATAAGAACAAAAAATTGATTGTCAATCATAAGTTTAGGCACCATAGATGAAGATAAGAATTCACTCTATATAGAACAGAAAATACAACAAATTGTTTGTCACATCCATATAACATGGAAAAGAATGACTAATTGAAAGGAGAAGACCACAAGCTTGAGAGGTCTCCAAATAAGTGTGCGTATTTCGCCGTAAACTAGATATATTGTGGCAGCCTAAATGTCAAGCCATTCCCTTTGCCAAGTACAGATATGACTTGTAACATTGAAGGTGCTTTTGCCATCAGGGCCTACAACATAATAAGGCGAATCCTCAGGAAATTCGGATTCCATTGACAGCCAGTAGAGACTCGGTTCCCAGTCAACCCTTTTTAGGACCTTCAATAGCTCCTTGACCACAGTTTTGCATCCGTCAGCTGACAAATGGATGCCGTCACTGCATTGCATCAGAATGTTCAAGGTCAAGTTTTTTTCTGCATCTAAGATATATGTTGAATAACTGACAGAGAGCAGAAATGCTTACATGAAGCAAATTTTGGCCCAATCTTCTCTTTCTTGAATTGCAGTCCAGAGGTTAATGGATTCCACATCCATTTCTTTGCACAGGTCTACTAAGGCTTCAGAATATATGCGACAGTTATCATTTGTCCTGGCTTGATCATCGAGGGCGTTCCTGGAGTTTGAGAAGTAGGAACAAGGAGTTAGACAACGTATTTTTGAGGAAAACCTGTTGCATTACTAAACTCAGTGAATGTAGCAGCATTACCCAAATATTTCACGGACTTTAACTTCGTCCATAGGCGGGGAGCTAAGACATATTACCCGTGTGTTGTCTGAAAGACTCTGCAATGTTTAACATATATATTCAGTAATTCAGAGTTCAGAATAATGCATCAATCATAAATAGCTATTAAATAACTGTGCGTTAGCTGGGAGTCATGACGTTGATGAACAAACCTTGATATGAAGGATCATCTGTTTCATATTTTCCAGATATTCGGGAAGAGGAACATGAGCTCCCATGCCAGATACATGAGGGTTTGTTGCATCGTTACCACCAAAATACAGTATGACAAGAGAAGGTTGAACAGGTGCATCCTATTGTGCTCAAACAAAGAGAACACAGATTAGGCTATTGATTTGGTAAATAGATCCACTTTCAAATAAGGAAAACAAACGTATATGGCAGCTAGAAACTAATCTGAATCCAATCACAGGAATTATGCAAAAAGAATAAATACCTTAGGAAAAACCCGATCCATGACTTGAAGGGCCATACGCGAATTCCAACCTGAGTACCACGTAGTACTATATCTGCCTATAATCATGACCAGAGAAAAGAAAATTAGTTAAAAGAACATGTCGGAAATTCCGGAGGCTGAGACGTTAGGCATCAAGAAGCCTGTCACCAGTGAAGCTAGTGGACCGGAAATTTACTGATAATCCAACAACGACATGCAATTCGCATACCATATTTTCCAAAAAGCATTTTAACACTCAAGAAGTCACAAATGCCATGAAAATGAGGAAAATCACTAGCCACAGCATGAAGTTCTGTAAGCAATATCATCTAGTTTAACAGGACAAAGCCCTGCTATCTCAAACAGTCAAACCAACACATCTTTATAATTTCTAGCATTAGAGTTTTCTTGCTTTTTAACCAACCAAAATTATATCTCGAAACCGGAACTTCACTACAAGCTTTATCTAGATTCTAGAATATTTATGAACCTATGCAAGTACCACAAACAGACCAGTACAAAGATTTCAGATTCTAGAAAAAGGAGGTAGATTTGTTTGAAGAGAATTTGTCAATTTTAGCTAAAATTGGAATGCAAAAACTGATAAGCTATCTTACTTTTCAATATGACGGAGTAGCTGGTAAAATCAATTACTAGCATATAAGCTACCACTAGCTAGGCATTCACCAAAACTAATTCAACTTATAACCATACTATAAGCTACCAACTAGGCATTAACGTAAACTATTCAGCTTATAAATCACTGATAACAATCATATAGCATACAAGCTAGTGAGCTACTAGCTATCCTTTTAGTTCAGATTGTAAGGTAAATAATAAGTTGACACTAAACATAAGTACATAACCTTAGACAGGTAGTTAAAAGGTAACATTTGTAGACTCAGTACTTATCTTTTTGATTTGAAAGAATCTTACGATGTTGATAGATAGATACACAGCTTGTTACTTCGTTATTTGATCGAACTTGTACATATTCGGAATGCCCTCGTTAGGTTGTCTTTAGCAGTAAATGAGCTTATTTTACGAAAATAACCATGTTACATAAATTCCTAGTATATGTATGTAGATTCAGTACTACTCTTGATGATTTGAAAGAATCTTATGATGTTCATAAATATATGCAGAACAGCTTATAACTTGTGAACTTATACATATTCGGAATCCCTCTTAGGTTGTGTTTAGCAGGTACCTTAGCTGTCTCGTTTTTATCTTGTATTCTAAGTATATTTAGCAAATCGTCTAATTTTACTAAACATTTCATATAAATAAGCTACTCCTCCCATTTTTAATATAATTTTTAATATAAGATGTCGTATCGTTTATTTGATAAATGTATGATGATTTAGAATAGTTTAGTGTTTTAACCATTTTCTATGCAACCAACTCATTATTTTTATTGTAATTCATTTATTTTGTATTGGACTCTATAAATTTTATAGGTGGATTTATTGGTCCAAAACACCAACATTCATATTTTCAATCTTTTTACCAAGACTATTGAACAATTGTTTAATTTGGTGTAAATGCATATATTCTAGCTTAGCCCAGGCCATAAAGATTGAATCTTTCATATATTTCTACATCAACTTTCCAGTTCCAAATTCCAATCAAGCAAAACAAGAATTAATAATCAAAATCCCAGAAACAAAAAGCAATAAAAAGACGATCTTTTCAACTTTCAAGTAACAAGAAATGGGAGATTCAATTGCACGAACCTTACGAGCATAGAGGTCAGCAAGAATAGCACCCCATCCTCCAACATTGTAACACATCTGAACCACCGATGATCCGAACAACACGAACTGCGGTCGAGTCGGACCCACCATTTTTCTTTAATTACCAATGCGTGTTGTAAGATTCTGTGTTTTCAATTTATAGAAGATACTTTGCTCGTTTTCAATTATGAACAAGAAGAAGAAGAATCGAGTTGAATTGAACTTCAACGTTATAAACAAGAAGATGAAGCCGAGTAGTGGTAGTAGGTGGTGCGATTTCAGTTTCTCTTGGTTAGGTTTGGTGAAGTTGTTGGTGGTTAGCTATTGGCAATTTTCTATTCCTTGTACATTTTGTCTTTGACTATGTCCAGTCATCCTAAGCTGCAAGTCGTTGTAAGAATTATCAACCAGGTCAAAATTATTCACCTACTTTTTTAATCGGAACCCATATCCGCTACACTTCGAGTATGCCGGCAAACCTGTGACTTGCGTTATGGACTGCATAATGTGAAAGTTAAGTTAAATCGAACTAAGTAGGAGGGACTCAGATTCAGAATACATAGACAAAAAATCAGCGGCTCATTGAGCATGAACATGTGATTGAGATTCAAGATGATATCACTCGTTTTCAAACCAACTGCGGCGGCATTTCTTTGTGAAAACCAAATGTTAGTTAATGACTCTATCTCAGTGTCTGCTTCTCTTAAATCTTAATGTATGGTCCCTTCTAATTATGTACAAACTCATGAGGCGTAAAATTTGTTTTGATTGCTGACACATTTTTTTCAATGACGTTGGAAATTCGCAGCCGCTACCATTCGAGTATACGCTGAATAAATCTTACAGACTCACGTAGATTGCAAAACCACGTAAGCCAAATTAAACCACAATAAGTTGCAACAAGCTCCGGCTCAAAAGACATAGATCACAGAATTTCACTACTCGTGGGGTTCGAACATGTGACCAAGAGCATATTATCCTCCCTTTGAGCTTTCAATTATACCTTGACAATTAATATCTCATATCGACAAAATGAGTACAAAGTGCGTGGTTACATGTACATGGTCTTCTGGACCAATGATCTAGATAAAGCATTCTATTAGTAGCAATGTCATTGCCAGCCGAGAAGATCAGTTGTCAATATCGATCGACCAGTGGTTGGCTAGTTAAATTAGCTTCTTAATTTGAAGTTATGGGAATCATGGCAGATCATACCAGATTTTGAGATGTCATTGTGGATTATGTTTTCTAACATGTTTCCTTCATTAACCGATGAAAAAGTACTTTAAACCACGTCTTATTAGAACACTAGAGTTGAAGCACCGCGCATAACATGTTTTGTTTGACACATACTATAACATGTAATCAACAATGTAAATCGAACAAAATTAATAGAGTTGTAGACTTCAACCTTAACAAGGAGAACCGATCGCTCAATCAAGTGAAATACTTGATATTATTTCTTCCATTAACCTTAACAAGGAGAACTTAACAGTTTGAATCTGAATTCAAACTGTTAACAATGGAATTGGCAGAGAAATGGGGTAGTGAACAAAGAATACTTGTCTTATTTCTTCGTTTCAATTCCCAAATAAATAACAATACTTCTACAAGACCATTGCCAGGTTGAAGGAGCTGGTCTAGCTTTCATATGGTCTAGAAATTATCAGGTCAGTGTTTAGATTATCTTCTTCATCTATCCACTCGACTTGCCAACTAGAAACAATACGACTAAAATTCGTAGTCGTTTTGTCATCGGGACCAACAGGATAATACGGTGAATCTTCTTGGAACTCGAAAGGCATTGTCAGCCAGTAGAGGCTAGGTTCCCACTCCGCCTCTTTCAGCACTTTCAGTATTTCCTTTAGTATGATTCTGCTGCCTCCAGCTGACGGATGGATCCCGTCCCTAAAGAAATTTAGCAAAAAAGATCAAATGTCTTGCGTAAATAGCTTCAACAGTAGGAGTGTGTCATTAGAAACATGAATAAGCTCACATTAAGTAAGCTGGTGCCCAGTCATCTCTATGCTGAAACGCTGTCCACAGATCGATGACTTTAACATCCAGTTCTTTACCGAGCTCTACCAATGCTTTGGCGTATACGCCACAAGATTCATTTGTACGAGGAGTCTTATCCAAAGCATTCCTGGTCGACGGCAAATAGAGAGACATGAGTATCATCTAAATATTTCTTGTCATACAGAAACTGGGCAGAAATAAGATACACGTTAGATTACCCAAAGCGTTTATGAATCATGTCTAGGTCTGCAGGAGGTGTAGTGAGAAAGATTATCTTCGTCTTCTCACAGAGACTCTGCCAACAATCCACAAATGTCAAAATGAGTTCTTTCTGTTGGTTACACTGAAACAGGACTAAACTTTTTGGCCTTCAACAGGATTACAGCTAAAAAAGCTGTAGCCTTTTATAAGTTGCACTAAATTTTTTGGGCCAAAAATGCCAAAACACCTACAAAAGACCGGTTATGCAACAAAGACAGAATGTGGATTCAAAGCAAGTTGCATACAACAGAAGGTCGTGATAATTTCGTTATATACACTTCTTGATTAGACAGGCACAACTGCACAAACATATTTTTACCTTGAGATGCAGAGCAATCTTTTTCATGTTCTCAAGATATTCAGGAAGTGGAACATGAGGTCCTAGACCACTCGGGTGAGATTGCATGGCGTCGTTACCACCAAAGTATACTATAACCAGTGAAGGCTCACAACCTGCATTCTGTTGATTTGGAACAAAAACTGCTTTCAAGGAAAAATATATCTACGAATTACCAAAAAGCATCCGATTCTGTAGCCAAAAAATTGTTCAAATGAACACAGAAAATGCACTTTTGTTGCATTTGATAATCGAAACATACCTGTGGAAAAATCTGATGCAAGACTTCAAGAGCATTCCTAGAATTCCATCCACCGTAACCTCGTAGCATTACATCTGCCTACATGAGAGATAAAAATCAAATGAACCATACTCTAATCGTATGAGACTCTGAGCACTTCTGAATTTTCGAAACCAAAACAAATTTAAGGCCTGACTAACATATATTTTCTGCTTTATGCTGTCTCTTAACCTTCTAGTTCTTAGTTTTTTTTACGCTTCAACCTGTCATCTTCGATTCAATAACAAGACTCCATATATACTCGATTCAATGTCTGATTTTTGAGCCATTTTCACATCTATCTATCAGTCTAGGCAGGGGCCGAACCAGGGGTCAAAGTGGGTGGGATATAATTTTACTTAGTAATATTTTCGAAAATTTAAAATTTTTACCCACCTACACATAATTTCCCGACTTCAATTCTGAGTACGCCACATAGTCTAAGCATTGTAATGTTATGTTAGTAGCTCAAGCTTTCTGTATCATAATTAAACTCATCAATAACTTCACCAAAATAACTATTTTTTTTAACATCGCCATTACAATCATGAGTTCATGACTAATATATCATTCAGTCTCACAATCATTATAAAGTTAAGTCATCACTCTATCTATCACTACCGATCATCATCTTATCATATTTACACTCCATTTGACAAAACATTATCAGCTGGTTCGCTAAACAACTTCATTCAAATCAGCAAACTTATCAACTCTCAATTTCAACTACGTCAAACAAGATCGAAATAGAAATAAAAGTCAAAGACAGTAATCAAGATCAATTTTTTTCACATTGGTAACAGAACCAAACAGGTCAAACAGCAAAAAGACAGTACCTTTCTACTGTAGAGGTCAGCAAGAATTGCACCCCAACCTCCAGGATTGAAGGACATCTGAACTATGGAAGATCCGAATAAAACTATCATGGGTCGACCCGGACCCAGCATCATTCTTTAGTTTAGTCTCTACAGTGATGAGAAGATGAAAGAGACGAAGTTGCTCTGTATTAATGATGATTGGTTGAGAAATTGTTTTGAGGTAAAATAATAATAAAAAAAATCTTTATTTTATTGGTAAACTCATAATAAGTAATATTTTCAATAAAACCGCCGACTCAATGACATATAAGCGACGTTTTTGTCATAAAACGAACTCCATTAAGTCCAATTTTTAATTTAAAAAATAAATTAACCGAGAAAGTCGAATATCATTTTTTATTCAAAAATGATAAATCTCGCAAACCTAGCTAGATCACATTTAGACTACTATTTGTGTGTATGTAGACTCTAATTAAACATGAATTCTAGGAAAGGCCTGATTTTCCATTAAAAATAAAAAATTTGGTTTTTTAAGTATCCGGGCAGACCAGAGCGCGGTTATCGGTCAGACCGAATATGTTTCACACAGTGTGGCGTGTTTCATATTTCTCATTTTCGTTTGATTCTTTCATCACTTTTCTTCTTTCATCTGTTCGATCGAATTTTCTAAACTTTATTTTTGAACTTTTGAACTTCGTTTTTCAGTTGATTTATTGATAATCGTCGTTTGTACAATGCCAAAGAGCAAATCGAATGACGATGATGTGTCGTTGAAGAATTTACTTGATATTAAGAGAGAACACGGTGTTTCTATTGGTTTGCCTAAGCGTAAGTGATGTGTCAAATCAAAGTTCTAAATTTGTTTCAACCAAGAGTTAATTCTCGGCACTACGAAAACTTGTAGTGAAGTGAAGTTAA
>JAYMSR010000513.1:0-13663 GCA_036897825.1 Plantago rigida | reverse complement strand
CAGAAAAATAATATGTCTTATTCATTTTAATTCTAAGTCCTAACGCAATTCCAATAACATCAATTCATCATGAAAAAACTCAATTTATATTCTCCAATTAAATTTCAAGCTTTAAATCAACACTAACAGAATCAGTTCATCATTACAAAAAATCAATATATATTCTCCAATTAAATTTAAACCCCTAATTTAACCCAACAAAATCAATTTATCATAAAAACAACAACGATAATCAATAGTTCTTCTCCATCTTCTTTAACTAAATTGAAACAAATCAATTCCCACTAGCCAAAACCTTAATTCAACTTGAAAAAATAAAATTCATTATCAGAAATAACGATAATAATTACTTTCATACACGTTTTTTTATTATTTATAATTAAATGACATAATAACACGCATAGTGTGTTTTCACGTACCAGTTTACCAACATAAACATTTTAATTAAAAATATGATTTTAAGTTTTGTAAATTTTGATAGTGATATTGAATTTTTTAATATTACGGACACCGAGTTACCAATACTCTCCTTTGAATCTATACATACACCTTTTACACCTATGCATATAATATAGATAGAGAAAATCTGAACCCTTTTCTTCGCCTTTTCCTGTACTAATCGATGTTGTTGTATACACACAATCACTGTAATAATGGTCGAATCTGAATCCGACATTCTGTTCATGCTTCAATCCTCTTCGATTCCATTGCCTCAATCCGTTATCTGATGAACTGAACAACAACAACAACAATAGAAGATTGATCGATTGATTGAATTGGTTGATTCCACTTGTTTGATTCTCTTGTGGATTGATTTTGTTATTTTCCTTCTCTGCGATTACGATGAACGGTGATGAGGCAGCACCAGCTGCACCTTCGCAGCTCGAGTGGAAATTCTCGCAGGTCTTCGGCGAGAGAACCGCTGGTGAAGAAGTACAGGAAGGTGGAAATCAATCAGGACTTTATCTCTCTTTACTTATTAGGATCGATCTGTGATTAGGGTTCCACTTTTCCCCGATTTGATCTGTTTCTAGACCCCAATGGAACGCCTTAGTTGATGCTTCAATTTCTATGATCTGATCTGCATGATAGTTACTGTTCTAATAGAAACTTGGGACTGTAACAGGAACTGAAGTTAATTAACTTCATTCCTAGCTTATTAGTCTCCTTTTCGTCCGTTTATTGCATTTTGGTTACTTTCCAACTATAGAAGAATTTTTTGTTACACTACGATTTAGGTCTCTGTGATTGTATTCATCGAACTTAATCTGGTAAAAGCAGAAACTGTTTCTACAGTTCTGTGCTTAATCATAGGTAGTGTTTATGTAATGAATATAGTCAATTGTCCAATACATAATGTGAGTATCTATGGGCTTGTATACTGGCTTTCACATTGAGGTGTTTATCTGTGGCCATGAACAAGCTGCAATGCTTTCTTCGGTTGGGAACTAGCAATCATGTGTGGTTTCCGTTATTTTTTTTGGTCGCCTTAAGTCATACTGCAAACTAATAGTCTGCTGCTTTGAAATTAATAGTGGTTTTCACTGGGTTAAAACACCCCTTTTACTTTTGACCTTGGGTCAAAATGTGGTAATACTGGACTTAGGGAGATCGTAGCTACTGCATTGTTTTTATGTCTTATTCTGCATCATGAAGGTTTAACATAATACAAAAAGTCAAGGAAAATGATGCATTACCATTTCTGCTGTCCTCTTGATTTTGTTTTCTTGAGTGGCACATGTTTTCATGATGATGGGGGACAGTGCACACCTTAGTCAGATGCTCCTACTGTTCCATTAAGAGATATGAACATTTGGGTGGTGAAGGACAACAACAAATCACAAATGAGTTAGTGAAACTGAAATCCTCCTATGGCTTCAGTGAAGATTCTATTAAAAACTGAAGTTCTTATTGATATGAATGCTAAAAGATTCGTTTGCCTGTGCATTGTTAAGGCGTTATTTTATTTTCATTTGGCAGTCTATTGAAACATAATCAATATCTTGTAACATACTACCACATGGTTTAATGAAGTGCTCCTTCTACTTTATATGTGGTTTGACTCTGTTGTGGATTACTGTCAATGATTGTTCAGTTTTTCACCTCATGCTTTTTTGGTACCTTTAGAAGCTATTGTGTGTACATGGTTATGAAAATTGAGTCTGTATATAAAGCTCAAACTGTTGCTATCACCTTTTTTAATATCCCCAAAATATTGTTCTTTTAGTACTTTGTTCTTTTCTAATAATTTGTAGAGACAGTTGATAGATACTTCCCTAGTTCAGTCTCTGTGTTTTTTTTGCTGGTTATACACTTCTGATTGCTTTGGCTCTTGCAATCACATCTCTTTGTTCGTTCAATAAATTGATATCATGCACTTCTTGGTGGCTACTTTTAAGACTTTATCCGCATACTTGAACATGGATGATGGAACCAGAATCCTTACATATTAAATCTTTTCTTCCTTGTAGTTGACATTATATCTGCTATTGAGTTTGATAAAACTGGTGACCATCTAGCTACGGGTGACCGTGGTGGAAGGGTGGTATTATTTGAAAGAACTGATACAAAAGAGGTGAGTGTAGACAACCTGGGAAGCTGTATTTGTTCATGACAGAACTATCAAGTTTTTTTCCTTTTTACATTGTTTTATTTTTATCACTAGCTCTCTCATTTTCTTTTTTCTGCTCTTCAAACTGTCTTGTAGCATGGTGGGAATCGAAAAGATTTAGAGAGGACGGATCATACAGCTAGTCGGCATCCAGAGTTTCGTTACAAAACGGAATTTCAGAGCCATGAACCTGAGGTACTTGTTTCCACTTTGGTTCACATTTGCCGACTGATTCCATCAGTGTTATCAGTTTAGTTGCTTTTCAATTACCCTTGCGGTATTTAACAATGAGGTGCTGTTTTGAATGGTCAAGTTACTTAAGTCATCTTTTCCTTCTCCTTTCTTATAATATTGTATTTCCCACTTCTCTTTCGCCACATGAGAAGAGGAGAAAAAATGCTGGAGTGTTTATGGCTTACGCTTCAAAACGTTCTTCCTCAGTTTGACTACCTTAAGAGTTTGGAGATCGAGGAGAAAATCAACAAGATACGGTGGTGCCAGACAGCTAACAGTGCCCTCTTTCTTCTGTCCACTAATGACAAAACCATTAAGTTTTGGAAGGTGAGGACTGTACATTTTGTGCATTGTTGTTCGCCATTGTTGATTGTCCACCCATCCTGTTGAATCCCTCAATCATCTCGATTTATAGTATGTATGATCTTGGTTGCTTTTTTAGCCGTCACAGAAAGCATTTCTTATGGTTGGGATACTGATTCAATGGAATAATATATTTCCTTGTTTTTACAAATTTGATTTGTGCATGAAACTTTTTTTTTCTTTTCCTAAATTATTTTCTCATGTAGTTATGGTCTTTGGGAGTATACATGATTCCGTTGAATGACAATGGACATTAGACTCTCTGGATTTGTGACTTTACGTCTTCTCTGCAATCTGAGTTTGATAAAAATGCTCAATAATTTTTGGGAAAAATACACCAGATCCCCCCAATAAACAGGGGTCACTCACTTTGGTACCTCCGTTTTCAACAATAACACCATAGAACACGTTTCATAAATCAATTACGTTTTAGTCCAAAAATCAATGGATGAATCCTACATGGCAGTTAATTTGTGGGATGGATATTCTGGGAAATGATTTTCCTTATTTTCATATTCAGATTTAGAAAAAATAAATTGCAATTGACCCCTTTTATATTATTTCACACTCAATTCATATCATCTCAAGTTTGTTATGATCCGAGATCAACCCATATTTCTTTTTTCCAATTCAATTTCAACAACAATCATATTGCAATTATACCTTCCCATTCTTCTTCCTTCTAAAAAATTTAATTTTTTTTATTTCCATTTCCCCATTCTCCATTAATGGAGCTGTTCTCCTCCATCAAATGGAGATTGAACAGCTCCATTTAAGGAGCTGCTCAAGCTCCATTTTTAAGGAGCTCGTACAGCTCCATTAATTGGAGCTGTTCGAGCTCCATTAATGGAGCTAGAAACTTTATTAATGGAGCTTGGCTCACCAAATGAGCCCAATTCGGGCTCCAAGCTCCACCATGGAGCTTAAAAACTCCATTCATGGAGCTTCAACCTCCATTAATGGTGAATTGAAAAGAAATTGATTTTTTTTAATACTAGGATTTAGGGTTAATGAGGAAGAAGATTTAGGGAACTCAACAAATATGAATAAAAACTCAACAAATCAGTTGATGTGGAAGAAGAAGATGAATAATAGTTAAAGGTAAAAGGTTTGATGAAGAAGAAGATGAAAGAGTAAAATTATTTTGGGTTAATTGTAAATTTTATAAACTTGATAGGTGTTGATGTGCAAAATCAGAAATGAAATTCCACATGGAGATACAATTTCTGGCTGGTCAACGCGGAGATTATATTTTGGACTAAAATGTTATTGTTCAAATCAGAGGGACTAATTTGTTATTACGAACTTTATTAGGGGGACCTGGTGTAATTTGCCCATAATTTTTAAGGTTTTATTTTAATTTGCTACTTGTGTATTTTACTATAAGTGGGATTAATAACTCAGAATGTTCTATTGCTTCAATATGCTTTCTTCTCTTTCTGTATTGCGAGAGGCAGAGATAATACATTATGTTACTAGTATCCGGTTTTTGAGACCCTAAATTTGTTTTAAACAGGTACAAGAGAAGAAAGTCAAGAAAGTATCTGAAATGAATGTAGACTCATCTAAAGCTTCTGGGAATGGCAGTATTGCAAGTTCTAGTGCATCCTCCAATCCTAAGCAGTATCATGCCAATGGCGGGTATCAGGACCATTCTTACAATGGTGTGAGCAATAACTTGTCGGGCATCGACTCGCTGCGGTTACCAGTGGTAGTTGTACTTAATTAAGTTCTACAATTTACAAGCTAAAATAAGATCTTCTAACTTGGATGTGCATTGGGATTTCAGTTATATGCTCTGGCATGCTTTATGTATACTAGTTCCATATCCGTACATGTTCAATAATGGCACTTATGCTAAATGTATCATTCACTTTATCAGTTGTCATGATATTTGCACAATCCTAAACTGTGGAGCTGAATTCATTTAAACAATTATGCATTGTTTAACCAATTAGCTTGGACATAGACTTCAGGGAAAGTGCTTAGTGCTGATTTGATCTGTAGGTCACAAGCAATGAGACGAGTCTCCTCGCAAGATGTAGAAGAGTGTATGCTCACGCACATGATTACCACATAAATTCCATATCAAATAACAGGTGACTTTTTTAAATTTTGTGACCTTAAGTTGCTTATCTGGTGCTGTGCTTTTGACACCATGTTTGATTGTGCATTTTTTACTTGTGATTTGATTGTAACAGTTGTTTTTTTAAATTTTAATTCTGTTGAATTCTATTTATCATATGATTGCCTCATCAAAATTGAGGTGAATCAATCAGCACACTCATATCCCCATCCTTTCTTCTTCTTGTGTGTATGTGTGTGTGTGTGGATTGTAATTAAAATATATATTAATAAAGAAGAAAAAGATATGACAAGTCCTGTAACCTTGAGAAAGGGAAGGAAAAAGGGAATCAGATTAGCTACACTAGGCAACACAGTCCTAGCTACATGTTTTATTAACATACTCCCTCCAAATATTGCGTACTTTACAAACATTCACTTTCCTTCTATGGAAACACACTATCTCCACTTATTAATTATTTACACGCCCTCGCTCATACTCTATACATTATCTCTTCTGCTATTTATCATTGACCAACAACTTTATTTATAAAATATGTCCACATATCATTTTCTATTCTTCCATCTTCAGTAATGTGCCAATATGATTGGGAACTCTTTAAAGAGAATGGATGGAGGTGTACATATTAGAGAAAAATAGTAGAAATCACTAATCAGATAACAAAATTGCAAACTGTTGAGGGTCAGAGAAGACTTGAAAAAGAATTTTTGGTGGAAGACGTGAAGTTTGGTCTATGATGAAGAATACCTCCAACTGTAATGTGCATTCCAAATATTTTTGGTGTTCATATTCTACCCCTGCATTCCATAGTAGATGCACATAAATATAAAGTACACAATATGGAAAATCTAGTCCAAACTTTTGTGGTTGCTCGAGAGAAAATGTCCAAAGAAAAAGATGATTGCTTCTTTTTACCAGTGCAATATTTATTGATACCACTTGCGTTTTTTTTGTGAAGTAGATTATAGTTTGCTTGATTTTCCTTTTATTTGCCCATCTTTTCTCAAGTCACTTGAAAGAGTTTATGTCCTGTCCTTTCACATGACGCATTACATGAAGCCCCGACTCAAAGCGTGCAGATTTCTATAATACCTGGAGCGCTGCTATCCCACTCTCTATCACAGGGGAATGACTTAATTATTATATTGTGTCCCCTTCCTTTTCCTATGGTGAATTCAAATTTTGGTGGTAGAAAATATAGATGCTATATGGAATGTCTAGCCCAAGGAATGAACTTTACTATGAGATTGTGTGCCCCTTCTTTCCCTATGGTGAATTTAAATTTTGGTGGTAGAAAAAGTATATGCTATATGGAATTTCTAGCCCAGAGGTAAAGATTTGAGAGTTGATTTTCCAATTCTGTTCTCTCAATGGGAGAAACAATTCAGGCTTTGCATGTTTGCAATATACGTTTGACCTCGTACTTCCTGTTCATTATCTTTTTTCGAGAGGCTTCCTGTTCATTATCAATGATGTATCGGTCTACTACATTTTTACACAATTTTTTTACATTGGCTTGCAGTGATGGTGAAACATTTATATCAGCTGATGATCTACGCATAAATCTTTGGAACTTGGAAATTAGCAATCAAAGTTTCAACATTGTTGATGTGAAACCAACAAATATGGAGGATTTAACTGGTAAATTGTTTCTGTTTGATCTCTATCTTTGAGTTGGACTTTCCATCCTCTGCATGTGAATGATGAGACTTGAACAATTACTTTAATGAGGAAGCTGTACTAACAAAGGGCTTTACTTCATAAGTATCTCTGTACCTGTTAATTTCACTTTGCCTTGGTGTTAATTTGTACTTGCGGAAGTGGTTATAATATTTCTATTGCCTAGAAAAATAATGTATGGAATTAATTAAAAATGATAGGTCTGACAATATAATATCCTCACCCATATTTTGTTGATCTTTCTCCATTGCAGAGGTGATTACTTCGGCAGAATTTCATCCTAGTCACTGCAACACATTAGCTTATAGTAGTTCAAAAGGATCCATTCGTCTCATTGATTTGCGGCAATCTGCATTGTGTGATTCGCATTCTAAGTTGTAAGTACTCATGCCATTTCTGATGATACGCATTTCTGTTATTATCTGTCCTTTTGGGTGGATTCTAATTGATTGTTAAGAGAAGCAAGTTAATATGACTGCTCAAAGATCCTTAATTTCCTATATTCTGGAACAGTTTTCTTTATATTTGATTAAAAATGTTCTCCTGTGTGTATGAAACTGATGTTCCATTTGTTTACAGATTTGAGGAACCAGAGGTGCCTGGCTCAAGATCATTTTTCACCGAGATAATTGCTTCAATCTCAGATATTAAGTTTGCAAAGGATGGAAGATATATATTGAGTCGTGACTACATGACCTTAAAGGTTTTGACTTGAAGCAATTATTTTTGGTGCAATTGAAATTGTTTGCCACTCTTATTTAACAAGTGTACATTTTGAAATTTGAACTCTGACAAATGGCATGAGTTTGTTGGATAGGATGTACACTGAATCCTTATTTTTAGTAATGGACATATGCTGAGGTAGATAATCCTATTGAATCCTTTAAACGTGGGGGGTTTACACTATAATTTTTTTTATCTTCGTTCTGTTTCGGCAGATCCATGGTTACCAATTTTTATTACACAGCATTCATTTACTTACTAAATGTTCTTTTTGCCTTAAATAACACAAGATGTTTGGTTTCAGCTGTGGGATATCAATATGGATACTGGTCCAGTCTCAACCTTCCAGGTTCATGAATATTTAAGACCCAAGGTGCATTATGCTACTCTAGCACTATTCTTTCACAACTTTCTTAGTCCAAAAATGTAGCTAAACTAATTTATCTATCTATCGGTCTCCAGCTGTGTGATTTGTACGAGAATGATTCAATCTTTGACAAATTTGAGTGCTGCCTGAGTGGTGATGGTCTTAGGGTGGCAACGGGTTCTTACAGGTATATGCTGGAATTGCTGTTCCATGGCATCAATATCGTTGTCTTTTCATCTCTAACATTACCGTGTTTTTGTAATATAGCAATCTGTTCCGGGTGTTTGGTTGTGCTCCTGGAAGCACTGATGCTACTACACTGGAAGCAAGTAAAAATCCATTGAGGTACTCGTGCGGAACTTATTGGCCAATTTTTATCATGACATTAAAGTTTCTCATTACTAAAGAACTTTCGACTGCCTTTCCAGAAGGCAGGTGCTGACCCCTTCAAGGCCTTCCAGATCCCTCAGCAACATCACACGTGTGGTTAGACGTGGTACATCAGTCTCACCCTGCTTATTAACTATGTTTCTTTTGCTACGACAACTTACAGTATTAGCTGGGGAAAAAGCATGAACCCCCCAGTGTTGTAACTTGTAACCAAATTCCCAATTCTTATTTTTATTTACTTTTGTACCCCCATGTTTTAAGCACCATATTTTTATCCATTTCCTAATTTTGGAAGCTTTAGCACGAACAGCTTTAAGTTTTAAAAATACAAGTTGTGCTGCATATGACACCAACCTTTTAGTAGAAAAAGATGAAAAATACTAGTCTCATTTCTTCAGCACATGAATCATCTTCCACTGCTGTGCTGAAAAACAAAATTGGTGTCCCTTGCAGGTGCTGAAAGCTCGGTAGTTGATGCCAATGGCAATTCATTTGATTTTACCACGAAACTGCTCCACCTTGCTTGGCATCCATCTGAAAACTCAATTGCCTGTGCTGCTGCTAATAGCTTGTATATGTACTATGCGTAAAATGAAAGTGGAAGCCGGTAAACATTTCTGGGTGGGTCTTGCCAAATGCCCTTAGGCAAAACTTGCATGATCCATCTTGACCCAAGAGCCTGATAATGTGTAGCACGGAGCAGCCTACATGTGTAAGATCCAGAAGTTCTTGTTTTATGGCTTAATTTGTACCCTGGGCAGATAGGAAATTGCTGCTTGGCCCTCTATATATTTCTTTGATTTTTTACCTCTCCTCAAAGGAAGACGAACGAACTATGGGTACAAGTCATTGTAGCTCCTACAGAATACTAAAGATGTGTCATATTGTACCTAGTTTCAAGTTAATGTAGTTTTTTTTTTGCTGAAATACTCCTGCAATTCTGCTTTAATTTGCAGGGCTCAAGTTTATTGACAAAACAGGTTAGTATGATGTTATCTGTCCAACGTAGGATGATTTTTGTCCCCGTTTGGGTTATAGATTTTCATTGATTTTTCCTCTGTAAAAGTAAGTATTATCATGGGAACCTTTTGCTTATATATTAATTTGTACAATAATATTTTCTTTATGAATTTTGAATGGCTCTTGTTGGACTGTGGGATCGCATCTAAAACTTGTGATATTGTACGAGGTCCAGAGTTATGCTTCATGGTTGAAAGTGCCTCCCATTATTCCTTCTGATGATGAAGTCATCTGGCTCAATTTATCAGATTTTCAATACTAGGATAAATGGTGGGAATTCGCATCCACCACCCTTACCATCTTGAAAGTTCAGTTCTCTAAAATGATTGAAATTTTACTTTGAAAAACTTTTTGTTTGACTTACGTGAAAAAGTTGAATTTTACCCTCAATTTTATCTAAATAAATCATCATTAGTTTGAAATTGCAAATTCTCAATTTTATTTGACAGTTGACTCAAAACTTTTAACTTTTAAAAACAAACCCAAAACATTTGAATTCTCAAACAAATGATATTCTGGTATGAAGAACTTCATATATATACTTTAGAGTTAACGTGAGATTGTTTATTATTTATTATGGGTAACTTCCTGACTAATAAAATAACAAATGTATATGATTAAAAATAATAAATATATATATGAAGTTATACGGGACGGACATATTATCTAAATATTTGCTTAAGATTTGCTTGACCAGGAGACGGACTGAGATATTACTTATGGCAGCCATAACCTTAAAATGTTGGTAAAATAAAAAAATAAAAAAGAATTAGAATACACTTGTCAAATACTGTCAAATTTAAGAGGGACTAGTGGGAATCCTATCATCAAATAAACGTGATTAAACACTAATTACACCATGCTAATAATGTCATCATTGTGAATGCGGGATGCTAAATTGCCCATGTGTATGCCCCATCTAGAATAATCAGCATTCAGCAGGATCATTACACTTGAAAATCTCAAATAGATAAAAGAAAGAGAAAGAAATCACTGATTTTCAACCATTTTTTCCTCTTTCCATTTTCCCATCTCCAAACTGAAATTCAGGAAATTTGAGTACATAGATACTTTTTTTTTTTGAATTTTCTAATGGAAAGTTGATCCTGGTGGCGTGTAAATAGATAAACCAGGCCAGACATCAGTATTATTACCAGTCCAACACTGAGTTTCCGTTTGAGCAGCAGCATCTTGTTCTTGGACAGTTCGAACTTGTTGTTCCGGATCCGGATCGACGAGAAAAGTATGATCCGGATCTGGATCAACTCGTTTGGCTGTTGCGGTGGGAGACGAGGGTGAGTTCCTCTTCCGGGATCCACCTCCGACGGGAACGTTACGCAAGGTGCCACCTTTAGTCCAGTATCTCCGGCAACTTTTGCAGAAATGGCGAGGCTGCGATAGATTGTAGTTGTTGTAGTAGCAGAATTTCGTGTTTGGGGATTCACATCTTGGGCATTTTAAATGCTCTAACTCCGGGAAATCTTTCGGATCTTGCATTTTTGGTTTGGGTTTTGTTTTGTCAAGTGGAGAAGAAGAAGAAGTACATAGTTTCAGCTAATGAGAACAGGCAAAAGTGGTTGGAAATTTATTCCCATTTTATCTGTTTCAACACATACAAGTTAGAACAGGGAGAGCAATTAAAATAAAAAGAGAATTGATAGATATTTTGTTTGTTTAGGTGATTGGATGTGAACTTAAGTAGATGTGAAGGATCTCTGCAAGTAGGCGTCAAGGAGACGACCTGCAGCATACATCACATCCTATCATATCAACCATAAGTATAGACATACTAATAATATAGTGACAGATGAGGCGATGACTTTAGAAAGAGAGATCATTTATCCGGTCCGTTTATCCGTGGATCGAATTGACCCGAACATCAAACGGATCATTGGATAACAAATATACTACATCGGTTCCGAATTCAACTTTACATTAGTCTGGACATATATTTTAAGAGAAAAATAGATAAGGTAGAAAAGTGAGTGAATAGAGTATCATAGATCTATGTGAATAAAGTATGAACAGAGTTAATAAAGGATATGAGAGATAATATTATTATAATGATATATTGGGGTATAAAACTTTCCAAACTAAGAAGTGAAAGTTGAGCTTGAGATGAAGTAAATGGAAAGTGGTAAGTTAAGTTCGGGACAGAGGAAGTATTTTTTTTAATATCTGTTAGATGCAGAATGTATTAAATTGGATATATTCGTGTATTTGTCCACGGATATACATTTATTAGTATAAAATCCTTTTTTATACATATTTTGAGAATTAAATTTATTGCATTTCATTTTATTACGTGCCAATTTCAACTTCTCATCATTTACATAGAAACTCTATCTCCTACTTTATTTATTCTCTCTCAAGCTTTATTTACTATCATTCATATTTTTTTTTAAATATATTTTCTATTTCATTACTATCTCTCGTACTCTATTCATTCTTATCTTAAAACTTGTGTCCAGACTCGCGAGAAGTTTAAATCGCGACAGAGGGAGAATAAGAGAGACAAGTTATCCATGTAAGAGTTTTATATTATCTCTGTTTGCACTCGTAATTAGTCATTATATGTTGCTAGTTGTAAAGTTTGGTAATTTGGACTTTGGAGTTTATATTAGATATGTAGTTTGGATATTCGAACCAATTACGTTGTTCATTGCTATTGTTTTTGTAATTTCGATGAGTACTAATTTTGCAAAATAGCGTTCCTTTTGATAAATTTCACGGATTGTCGTTATTAGTGGATTTATCCGCATACGCACGGATTCGTGATCCGATTCACTAGGAATGAATCGGATGATATAGGCTTTTTCTTCATCCGTTTTTACATATATTTGTTCAAGTAAATCGGACTCGATCGGATCCGTTGCGCGGCGGTACAAACAATACAAGCAAGCTATATACAATGAGCTCTTTAATCGAATACGTACATTTGCTTTGTCCCCTTCTACATTGAGCAAATGATACTTTTAACACTTACGAACAAACCTAATTCATTATCACCCACAGATTCGCATGCACAAAGCTGTAATGACATTAACTAGTTCAAGTATAGCCTCACATTGTTTCCAATAATTCAAATTTTGGCCCACACGTGATTCTAGATGGGGGTAAAAATACAAATATCGAAACTTTGGTCCTATACTCGAGGCGTACATTAATCTCCACACTTTGGCCCTCTTATTCAGAAATTAAAAAAATCCAAATTTCCAAACTCAAACCTAATTCCTCACTTTCACCAATTCTCAATTTCTTTATCAAATCTGGGAAGCATGGGCAGCCATCGAGGTCTTCATCAACCGACATGGGCAAATGGGCAGTTCAAGTTAAAGGCGCATGTTCTCTCAATTTAGCAACCTACTTGCTCAAGCAACTCCTCTCCTCAACAACCACATCCAACAACTTCAAACTCCACCACGACCAATTCATACACGTAGATACACCGACAATAGGAGAGAGCACTTTGCTGGCATACTATTTGATGATTACTTTGCTGAAAAGTCGACCTGGCCTGCATAAACGTTTCGACATAGATTCGAAATGCACATGCCAATGTTCATATGGATTGTCGAAGTTGTACAACAATACAATATATATTTTGTGCAACGCCTAGATGCTCTTGGCAGGCCCGTGTTCACGGTTCACGGCATTGCAGAAATGCACTCCAGCCCTACGTCAGCTTGCTTATGGGCTATGTGCATACATTGTGGACGAGTACACACTTAGTCAGATCTCTAGGCAGACATGTGTGAGCCATTTTGTTACGCTGTGATAGAGGTGTTTAGTTCTACACATATGAGGAAGACCACTGATGTGACAATGAAATGCGTAATTTTACGTACTTTTAGACCGTCATTTTTTTCCCAAAATTCAATATTTATATCACATTATGGCCAATTACCAACTTCTTGTGTATTTGGTAGGGCATGATCGCATTTTTGAGGAATTGCACGATTTTCAGTGCCAAAACGTCATATTTATGCAAAATCGAGGAAAAAAGGAAAATACATTGAATTGTCTGTACACAGAGTTCGAGGAGTCTGATCGAAGCACATGACCTACCGATGCGAAGATCTTTAAAAATGCTAAAACATTGTAGAAGAGCACTTTTCGAGGAAACAAGGTTACGAAGCCTGAAATCAAACCACAATCCGAAATGAGCAACACGAGACAGAAACTGCGG